>JAVTVY010022126.1:0-94878 GCA_036873755.1 Hanleya hanleyi
GAACATGCCCGAAGATTTCACGGAGGTGGCCGAAGAGACACGGAGGTCGCCGAAAAGACACGAATGTCACGAAAAAACGTATAAAAGTGAGAATTTTTAGGGGATTGCTGCATTCATTGGCCTGCTTCATCAACCTGCCTCACCAGCCTGCCTGACCAGCCTACCTGACCAGCCTGAGCCTCACCGCAGCATGAGACGTGGAGAAGATTTTTCAGGGGATCCAGGAGCGCCTCCGGCTGATGCCTTGCCCGAAGACGAGCGTGTGAGTGAGATTTATCGACGTCACTGGAACACCATTGTTTTCACCGTCACCGTCGTCTATTGGACTTGTATAACTTTCGACTGCAGGACCTCACGTATCTTTCTACCTATGCCGAGAACATTTTTACAGACCAGGTCACAGCTTTCAAGTTGAATATTACATTCGGCTACATCTTACGGCACAAAGAGACGGACCAGTTGCGGTATTTTTATCCCAGCAATAATACCTATGTGTTTGATCAACCCTTCACGGTGACGGATGCAATTTCTCTGGAGCCACTCATCGAGCAACTCACTACGTTGGACCCGTTGGAATGGGCGCGTCTGCAACGGCCCAACACCAAATGGATTGTGGAAATGGTCACCAACGTCACATCTTTCGTCACCAAAATGAGAGATCATCCTATCGGTGCTCCTGTCACTCTTCCACCTTGGCTGCTTCATCGAAAAGGACTGTATGCATTAACTACGGGCAAACATGGCCCCTACAAAGACCGGAAATGTCTGTTTCGGTGTTTGGCCGTGCATTTGGACGAGTGTCATCCCCGGAATTGTGACAAAGTGGCCAATGGCTATTGGAGACAGTATTTACAGGAGCAAGACCTGGATGAGCGGCAGTTCCGGGGAGTCCCCTTTAAGCATTTGGATGTCGTGGAAACTCTGTTCAACATCAATATCTTTGTATACCGATTACGACGCGAGGATGACATATTTGTGGATGAATTGGTTCATCGCTCAACAGAACGGTATGCTTCTACGATGAAAGTCAATGTCTTCGACGACGGTGGGGTGAATCATTTTTCCCTCATCTACGATATGAGCCTGTACGCGCAATCCTACAGTTGTGCCCAATGCCATCGGGTGTTTGACCAGTCTTGGCTTTTACATCGGCAGGAGAAGACTTGTGACCATACTGTGAAGCGCAAATTTCCTGGCGGCGTGTACCATAATACGCCTACCATTTTCGAGGAGCTGGCCGATGAGGGTCTTGTCATACCGGAAGAGGACCGTTACTTCCCCTACTGGGCGTGTTACGATTTCGAGGCCCTGTTGGAACCCATGGACATGTTCTGAGCGAAAACGCAGTAGACGCAGCGCCATATTCCCCTCAATGTGAGCATTTCCACCAACGTACCCGGCTATGACGCTGCGCCCATCTGTTTCGTGTCATCGGGGGACTCCCATGAGTTGATTACCCGCATGATGGATTATTTAGAGGAAATCAATGCGGCCAGTACGGAATTGTTGGTGTCCAAGTTCCAGGACGTACTGGACCAACTGGACGACCAGATTCCTATACCCGGTGTATCGTTCAGCGACGATGAAGAGTCAGAGTCAGAGTCGGACACCCAGGAGCCGGAAGACATTCAGTCGTAGGATGTACCTTTACCTAAACCGTATGCGGAGAAATTGAAAGCCCGCTTCCTACAATGCCTAGGCCAGTTACCTGTGCTCGGCTTCAACTCGGGGCGATACGATCTCAACATGGTGAAGGAATTTCTCTACCCTTACTTGGCCCAGGCTAATACCATCAAGTCCGTCATCAAAAAGATTAATAATCATATGGCCCTAACTACCACGTCACTCCATTTCCTGGATGTACGGAACTACTTAGCTCTAAATTATAGCTATGATCAGTGGGATCAGGCGTATGACTGTGCACAAACCAAAGGGAGGTTCCCTTACACGTATATATCGACGCTCGACCGCTTGGAGGAAACACAGTTGCCACCACGGCACGCTTTCTTTGACGATTTGAAGCAAGTGGAATGTTCGGAAGACACGTACCGGGAACTACATGTACAGCAGGTATGGAACGACCAACATATGCAGGCCTTGCGAGATTTCCTGATATGGTATAATAACTTAGATGTGGTTCCTTTCCTCGAAGCGGCCGAGAAAATGGTTCAACTCTTTCGTCGTGAGATGCACGTCGACATATTCAAGGAGTGCTTGAGTTTACCGGGTCTGGCGCTTCGCCATCTCTTTCAAGATTGTCCCACTTACTTTTCGCTGATACTGCAAAAAGACGAGGACATGTATGATTGTCTAAAACAGAACATCGTCGGCGGGCCCAGTCTTATTTTTCATAGATACCACGAGAAGGACGTCACTACTCTCCCCGGTGGGAAACCCTGTGCTAAAATCATCGGATTCGATGCCAATGCCCTGTACCTGTGGTCCCTTGCCCAGCCCATGCCCAGCGGTCATTATACGCGTTGGTTGGCGGAAGGTCAACATTTCACACCGCAACGCACCCCCTACAAACATCTCGCCGACCAGTGGTTGGACTGGGAAGCCTATCGACGGGGAATTTCTATACGCCATCAGACCAACGCCACAGAGAAGCGGATAAACAGGGTCGGGCAGCTCTGCACATAGTGATGGTTGTCAAAATCCGGTTGTAACGGACGGACTGGAATTTGATGGCCGGCCACGTGCAGTGCCAAAAAGTTGAGGTTGAAAGGTTGAAAGTGGAATGGATTCTCACCCCACTGTCCATTGAAACTGGTGTTGGTCACACACGCCAGGGTAAGACGTTTAGGGAGATCCCCTAGAAATAAATTTTCACGATTGGCCATCATCGTACCTGCTGGCACAGAGGACACCTTGGTCTGTACGCGTCGGATCCCCATCCGACGCGTACAGACCAAGGTCCCCATCCGACGCGTACAGACCAAGGTGTCAGGGCTGGTTTTTTCGATAAGGCTTCCATGTGACTCACCAACACGCCCTGTTGCAAATCACCGTACGGACAAACAGGGCTGCGCCTTCTATGATGATCTTGTAATTGGGGGCATCTCCATCGGACATCAAGGCGAAAGTGGGTTGGGAACGGATCAACTTGATCTTGATGGATACACCGTTCATCATGTAGCAGTCTTGCAGGAACAGATCGGCGTGCAGTCGTCCCATCATATCGACGAACCGGCTACCGGTTGTAAACTGCCTGCGATGGCCGAACTCATTATTGGCCACGGTGGTGGCATCCATGGCTCCGGGCGTATCCCTGTAGTACAGCGAGGCTTGCAAGTGGTTTTTTTTTTGCATCTTCTCCGTACGACAACAGCGTCTCGATGTATGCTCGGTACGGGCACGTATTGGTGGACGTACTGATGAGTTTATCGTTCAGACTGATATCCACCTGTTGGAACAAAGAGTGCAGCCAAAGATTCACCGGGCCTACCACCGCATCGTTCCCGATGGGCGTCCCGTCTCTGTCCATTATTTGGCTTTCACGTACAAGTACGTGTGGGTTAAATCCAGGTAGGCCGTATCTTTGTTTTCAATGGTAAATTCCAGCGGTCTCGTGCCCGTCAGGCTAGCCAGGAGCCGATGTTCTACCCAACGTCCTTCGGCGACACTGGTCTGTGTGGGTGGAATAGTCCACAAATCCAATTCACTGTTGGTAGACGGACACGACTCTGAGTGAATGAATGCCATTATGCGAAGATGTCTCTCTTACCCTTCTTCTTCCGGGGTGTGCGTCGTCGGTGTGTCGGTCGTCGAATGACTCTTCCCTGTGCCGGCGGTTGTCTTTTAAGGGCTTTGGCGATCAAGACGCTGCCTGCTTCTTGGGCCCGTCGTTTCAAGGCTTTTCGGGGTGCCGTTCCTCCCAAGACATCACCGGCCACTCGCAGTCCACTGCGTACCGCTTGTTTACCCATCGCTTTTACTCCCCGTGTCACCAAGGGCAAGAACGTTTTGACGATGCTGCCCAGTATGTTACCCAACCCGTGACCTCGTTGCATGCGTGCACCGCTAAAGATGGGCAAGCTACCTCCCGTTTGTTTCTTCTAATAGTCGACATAGCTGGCCGTATGGCACTGGTGAGGCACGTACATTATACGAAGTGAGGAGAACGTGCTTGTCGGAAATGAAGTGTCAGCACCACTTTCCCTCGTTCGAATGCGACCGGGCGTCCCGTGTCATCTCTTATATCCACCGTGATCGGGTTGATATCGGTGTGTCGTACGGGTAGGTAGAGTACGTGGTTGAAACTCTGGGTGACTTGATCGCCATACTTCTTTCTAATAGGCACCACCCGTAACAGAGGTGTGTTCACATCGCCCACAATATGGCTGTCCACCGCGTCCGAGTAGACGTAGAGTCCGTACATACCCACATTCATATCCATCACCACGTCGCCTGTGTCGGTGGTTGGACCCGCGTAGATGCTGTAAGGGAGACCTAACATTTGCTGTAGGCTAGGACTGAGTTCCACATCCACGTTGGGGCTGAGCAGGATACAGGCCTTGTCGTTGTGTGCGTTGTAATCGAAGATCACATGATTCTTGAAGGGATATGATTTGACGGGTCTTGCACTATTCGTCACCACCCGTAGAGACTTATAATTCAACAATGTGGTCAGACCCTCTATGAACGCCTTGGGGGTATCGTATTGGCCTTCGGGTAGAATCAGTCGGGTTACTTTGCCTTCGTAGGTCACCTCGTACCACACGTCCTTCGTTGTATCACGAGTAAGGGTATTGAATATCCACCAGTCCACATTCCCACCGTCCAGGTAAATGCAACGGTTGCGGTAATTGGGTCACGTACTTGGCCAAGGTGTTGTCAGGAAACACATCGAGCGAACTGTTACTGGGCAACGTGAGGTAAAACATGACGACTGAGCTTTCTTGCTTCTCCACCTGGCTTTAATAGGGCTCCCAGGCCTTGGGCGGCTGACCTCGTCGTCGTGATCGTCGCGGTGACTTGCTACGTAGTTTCAGGGGGTGGCGTGATAAAAGGAGTGACGAAGTAGGTGCTCGTCGTTGTGGTGTTTTGGGGGGTGACTCCGATTCCCAAGAAGATAGTGATGGCGGTGGTGGTGGTGGGCCACTCGGCGATTGCTGGGTCCGCTGCATCCACTGCCAACGGTTAGGATTCCCCACCAATTCTTGAGGGACGTGTGTGTCTTTCAACCCCTGAGCAAAGGCTTCCCAGCCCGGTGGATTAGAGTGTTTGCGAGAGCGCACCGTATCGTTGATCAAATCGGTGATATGAGACCCCGGCACCACTCGGTTTCGAATAAGCAATTCCCCCTGATCGCTCCAACCCATATCGAGATTCTGTTTCACCCAGTCCAACAATAAACGAGCTTGAATGCCTTGAATGGCTTAGGGACACTGGCCAACACTTCATCTTCCAGCTGAGGTGATGATGGCGGTGTTGGTGCTGGCGCTGCTGGTAGTGGTGCTGGTGGTGGTGGTGGTGCACCACCCCTATATTGATCCATAAACGTCTTGTACCGGTTCAGCGTCTGATGGTAGAGTTGAATTTTCTCGTGATCGGGTAGTCGACGTTGGAGTATACTATTCATCTCTTCGTCGAGAGACTGGAGTTGTTGCACCGTGGCAGGCACGGGATAGGGTGATTGCAAACTCTGTAACAGTCGAGGTTCGACCAGCATCATTTTTTTCGTATGTTCCATGACGTTAGCGGGCTCCACCTAAGATGGACCCTACTAACGGTCCCAGTACGGAGGCGGCTAAGGGTGCGAGGAGTGCCCCGAGCAATCCACCTCGCTGTAACACCTGTTTCTTTTTCTTTAAACTTCCCGTCTTCTTCACCAGCGTTCGGAGACCTGTCTTATGCCGTTGCAATTTCCCTTTCTGCAGGGGACTGAGAGGAACATTCCCTTTTAACACATTATGTGCGACTTCACACAAACACCGTACCAATCCCGCGTCCGCGCCGCGCACCAGGGCCCGGCCCACCTCCGGTGGCGCGCTGCGTAATACGCGGAGGGCCGGCGCGTGCTTCCGTATCCGTGCAGACATGATGAGGAAGTGAATGCTAGAGGGTTGTGTCTTCTGCTTTTATTTGGGCGTGTACACCGTCTGGAACTCTCCGGGAAAAATGTGGGTGCGCAATCGAAGTACCGAGGGTGTCCCTTGTTTCAAGTCGATGAGCAGATAACCGTGGGCCCCACAAAGGCCGTGTTTTTAGGGTACATCTGTTTCGCCAGGTGCATAATTTGTGATGCGACTCTGCGGGTTTTGAACAATACCACATACTGAGCATTCAAACTGATGTTCCTGTGCTCTTTGTTCTTACTGAAGAGATTCTGGACGATGTAGATGATGCTCAACCGACGATGATGGCTCCCTTTCGTAAAGAGACGCGTCACCCGACTGTCCGTTTCGGTCATCAGATCGTCTACCACGACCAACGTATCTTCTGGGGTATCCTCTGGGGGTAATCCTTCCACCAAGGTGAGTCCAGGGATGCGTGCCAGTTCCTCGTACGCAGGCTGCCAAGCTCTATAACACCACAGGATGCGAGCCACGGGTGGTGAAATGAGGGCTGACCCGTGTTGGATGAGCCGTTGAACGAAGTGTGTTTTTCCCGACCCGGTCGGTCCAGCGATGAGACACGTGAAGGGATGCTGCCACTGAGGATCCATCTCGTTATTTGGTGATTTGCGCCCAGCGTTCAGAGGCCCAGCACCGTTGTCGTGGATCCCACCGGGGGTCGTAGTCGTGCGTGTACCATTGCCGTGGCGGGTAGGTTGAAACAGGATATCAGGTACGCCAAATCGTAGAAGACTCCTCCAAATAAGGTACCCAGAAGCACTAGTAGACACACGACGGTACCGACTTGTCCTTTTCGAGTCCGCAGCAGTAAGGGCAGATGTGCACTATCCATGGTACAACCCTAGACTGAAGGCTGTAGGCGATGTGAGGTAGAATTTATAGCCGTTTCATGTCACGGGCTGAGACCCAGGAATTAAACGAACTGGGCCAACCTTGCCGTTTGACGAAATGATAGGGGATGCCACGTCGACGTTCCGTTTTCATAATCTTTTCCACCGTGTAGTAGTCTTTCCGTGTTTTTAACACCGGTTGGAATTCTGCCTCGTAAAACGTGCCTTGCAGTGTTTCTCCTATGGCGAACGATGACAAAGTGCTCGTTACTCCAGTTGGGCAAGTAACTTTTCTCAAATTGCTCTTTGACTTGACGTGAGTGGACTTGGTTCTATCGAGTACAGCGTACGGCACACTTGATGTTCGTTGCGTTCCGTCACATCGAGGGGAACCCGCTGGATACTGCGATGATAGGCTCGATTGTACCCTTGGACCAGTTGAGGTAGCACATCGATGTACCGTTGGGTGTTTTTGGCGGTAAAATACTTGTACATCCGTCCTTTGAAGGTTCGATTGAATCGTTCCACCACAGAGGCTTTGGTCTCGTTGTACGTATGGAAGAAAAACACCTTCTGTTTCTTAAGAAAGGCTTGAAAGTGGCGGTTGAGAAATTCTGTGCCTTCATCCGTTTGCAAATAGAGGGGTTTGCGACCTGTCTTGAAAATCTGCTGGAACGCTCGTACCAGATTCTCTCCTGTTTTGGTTCGGATGGGTAGCACCCAAGCGTAGTTGGATAAAATATCGATACAGGTCAACATGTACCGATGTCCATCATTGTGGGCAGCAAATCGACTCATATCGACCAAATCGGCCTGCCATTGTGCGTCTACGCCTCCTTCGATGACTCGGTTACGGCGAAAATGTCGTCGGGCTGCTCGATGTAAGCTATAAGTGTCTTGGCTTTTTAACCATTCTCGAACTTCAGTTCGACTGTTGCCTTGAGAATGTGCAGCTCGAGCCAGCGCTTCCACAGCGCTATAAGCGGCTGGACTGGTTGGGTTGTAATACAAATCTGTTAACACCTTGTTCACAGTCTTACTCCACGTGGACTCCTGCCGGTCGGCCTTGCGGGTGCCCCACCGGGTGCCCCTCTGGGTTGCCCTGTTGTGTGTTCGCTTCATGGTAAGACACTGACACTCTAGCCTGTGTGCACCCTATAGATATAGTACTTCATCGACAATGGGGACTACTTTTTCCAAGGCCGCCCATAGATCAGGGTCCAGGGTAAAATGTCCTCCGTCCAGACAGATGAGTTGAGCAAAAAAGGCGCCGCGGAAAATGTAGACCTGGTCACACAGGTGAATGCTATCACCGTCCAGTGTTCCCTTTAACACACGTTTCAAGGTGGTCCATCCCTCCGGGGACAGAGAGACGTCGGCTTTGGGTGCCCACCCAGTGCGGTTATGGGTGAGGTCCACTCGTTTGGGGTACAACAATAGGGTGCAGCCAGGTGTAAGAGTCCGGGTAGCCACAGAGTTCGCGTCGGGGTGCAGTAAGTCGTGGACGTGGGGGATAATAGCTTTCAGCGCCTGCCATAATGCAGGACGGAGTGTGATATGGGGACCGCCAAGCTGTTCTAACCGGGGGAAAAATGAATCATCTCCACCACTTCGTAGGTAGACACCCACTCCCACGTGCATGAAATCGACTTCGGGCTCCTTTCCCTGTAACAACCGTGTCAATAGAGTCCACCCTGCTAGGGTTAAAAATAGCTTCACCTCTCGGGTTGTTCTTCGATGAGCTGCAGGTGATGGTCATTGACGATCAGGGTGACTTTGACGGTGAGTTGGAACAACGCAAGCTCACCATCTGCTCCGCTCGCTCCCATGGTGGTGAATAACAAAACACCGGCTAGGGAGGCCTGTATATATAGAGTAGCGCGTTGTGCAGGCGCTTATACTACACCCTGTCAGTGCCTAGTGGACTAACCTATACTCCCCGCAAAATAGGGTTGGATGGGTAATTTTTGTACTACAATGTCAAGTGCCTCTATGGGTATAATTAACTCCTAGTCCGTAGCCGTACACGTTACAGTTTTTTATTTGTTCGTGTCTCTCTATCCTAATCCGTACCCGTACACGTTCTGGTTTTATTTTTCCGTCTCCCTTCACCCTTCGTGAAAGTCCGTGATCACTCAGTAGTGTCATGTTAAATTAACCCATAGTCCGTAGCCGTACACGTTATAGTTTTATTTTTTTCGTGCCTCTCTATGCTAGTCCGTACCCGTACACGTTATAGTTTTTATTTTCCATGGCTCCACCTTCGTCAAAGTCCGTGATCATTCGAGGTGTAATGTTATAGAGATACGAATTGATTTAACCTAGGATTTTGCTATACCAGTTTTGTGCAAAAACACGGGATTGAAATGTTAACCCAGGAGGTATTACAGAGCCTTATTGGGCCAATCAGCGTCCCGTATTTCAACCAATGGACATGGCGGAGACAGAACCAATGAAAGAGGTTCGCCCTGCTTTAACAGCCAATGAAAATCCACTCTATATTCAGTATAAAACCCAGGGGACGCGTGGGGAAAAGGCGCATTCAAATCACATTTCTCGATGTGTAAAGACGTATTGAAGATCATGAACCAGGTGGCCAAAATGTCTACAACGAAAGGTGCGGCAAAGGAGGAGAGGGAGAGAGAGGAGCTGGCGAGGGCAGTGAAAGCGTATTGGTTGTCGGGAGATCAAAAGATGGACGCGGGACAACATCTATTTGACATCGCTGTCCTGGGGCGATCTGCACCACCTGATCGCCGTGGCGCCCACAACTTTAACCGGGGAGGACTGGTTAAACTCGCTCCGAGATGCCCTCGACGAGCAACAACAACAGCTCCAGGAGAGACAACAACGCCAGCCAGAATTCATCGATATCGGTGAACTACCAAGAATTGCGCCGGCCTCATTTTTGGACAACATCCCATCAGTGCCGGATGAACAACAACAACAGCCCGGAAAATACTTTTCCGCCAGTTTGATGGAGTAGACAGGAAAACTCCATCCCCTGAATAAAACAGGGTAAACAAATTGACTTTAAAGTCCCTTTTCAGGGCCATCCCAATCTTACGAAAGGGGGCTTCTAACGTGGCACATTCAATTAAAATCAGGCCCTACATTTGTGAATCTCCTCTCCTCTATATTCTATGATTACCAATCTCCAACGCCAAAAAAAAAATCTGCCATCAAAGGCCCTCATCAGGGCCAACCCCTAGCCTTCCAAACAGCACTTATAACAATTGCCCCTCCTAACAATCTCCCACACCTCCTCACAACAACAAAAAAATTTTACACTCGCCTTTTTCCGGGACTACTCGGTATATCTCAATCTCCACTCCTCTATGATTACCAATCTCCCACACCTAATGACAACAACAACAAAAATTTTACACTCGGCTTTTTTCGTGATATCGCTGCTGTAAAACAGCCAGCTGTTCTTGTTTTCTTTCTTCTTTTTCTTGTTCTTGGTCTTCTTCGAACATATCTTGTACGAGTTCATCAAGCTGTTCGTCGTATGTACTATCAAGCCGTACGTCGTAGGTACTATTGTCCAATCCATCGATGAATTCACCGGTTGCTTCTTTTTCTTGTTCTTGTTCTTGGTCTTGGTCTTGTTCTTGGTCTTGTTCTTGATCTTGGTGTTGGTCTTGATGTTTGAACAGATCTTGTATGACTCGTTCAAGCCGTTCGTGTTGGAAGGTACTATCAGGCCGTACGTGGTAGGTACTATTGGCGGTGACATCTCCATCCGCCGCCTCTTCTACTTCTTCTTCTTCTTTTTCTTCTTCTTCGTCTTCAATATCGATGAATTGACCCGTGGCATGGTGAAGATACTGCCGCTTTTGTTGTGAAACTGGGGTCAAAGTCTCGCTGCCATCTACCGGCTGGTCTTCTTTTTCTTCTTGTTCATCATCTTTGCATAGCTCTTCTAATATGTTGTCAAGCCACGACTCGTTAATAATATTGTGCACTCCATTCACTTCAGTTCAAAATGAATGGATAGCAGACGACACATCGCGCTTTTTTATAGTCTAACCAGTGCCCGTATGAGGGCTCGGACGTCACCGAAATCTTCATACTGGGCCAAGTGTGTTCGCTCAGACCCACTGAAATTTTGTGTTTCTTTTTCATCTTTAAACCGGTCTCATTTTGCAATAAATGCGAGTTGACGTGCATAACTTATTTAAACTTGAACTTTGGGAGCTTATAGTGTATCGCTGAACAATTCAGAAGGCTGGCGGCAAGCTAAAACTATTTTTTTAATCATTTTGTCGGTTTTAGACCCGTATGGCTATGGGTGTGGTTGTGTGGAAAACCCGGTAAATTTGAAATAAATCGGCTTACCTCCGTAGAAACACTTTAGGTGTGTTCCTTACATCCTTATAATGTCACCCTGAAAATTTTAGCAGGTTTATCGATGGAAAAGTGTGAATTTTTGTCCTACCACTCTTGCTACGGTAACACAGCACTATACAGTATGGAGCCGAATGTGTGTACAACTATGGGCCATCCCAATCTTACGAAAGGGGGCTTCTAACGTGGCACATTCAATTAAAATCAGGCCCTACATTTGTGAATCTCCTCTCCTCTATATTCTATGATTACCAATCTCCAACGCCAAAAAAAAAATCTGCCATCAAAGGCCCTCATCAGGGCCAACCCCTAGCCTTCCAAACAGCACTTATAACAATTGCCCCTCCTAACAATCTCCCACACCTCCTCACAACAACAAAAAAATTTTACACTCGCCTTTTTCCGGGACTACTCGGTATATCTCAATCTCCACTCCTCTATGATTACCAATCTCCCACACCTAATGACAACAACAACAAAAATTTTACACTCGGCTTTTTTCGTGACTACTCGGTATATTATTACCGTACATTCATACTAATAGTGTTTTTTTGTTTTTTTTTTTACCTGGGCGCTGTTAGTAGGAAGTTCCCATTCACTAAGTGTTAATTACCTATTTTTACCTAGGTGTGTGCATGCAGGAGCTGGTGTTTTGTGCTTTTAATTAGAAGCTTGCTCTTTCGAGTATAATTGGTGGTCCTCATAAGGACCGTTAGGAAGATGTAAGGGGATTACATCGATCGGAACAGGTTTTCTCGCCTCTTGGTACACACGGGACATTTCAGCGCGACGTGTGTACACGCTATGGGCTTGTAAGTGGGCGTAGGGACTGGTCTTCCTGCATGTCTGTGGATACAGCGGATACATAACGCTTGGTGTCCACACGGGAAAATAGCGAATTTGGCGTAGCGACTACTGCATTGGACACAGGGCAAATACTGTGCCACTCCCCATGTTGTGTCTCGCTCCAGTCTTCTTATTTCGGTACAGTAGTACTCAAGATATCGCTGCTGTAAAACAGCCAGCTGTTCTTGTTTTTTTTCTTCTTTTTCTTGTTCTTGGTCTTCTTCGAACATATCTTGTACGAGTTCATCAAGCTGTTCGTCGTATGTACTATCAAGCCGTACGTCGTAGGTACTATTGTCCAATCCATCGATGAATTCACCGGTTGCTTCTTTTTCTTGTTCTTGTTCTTGGTCTTGGTCTTGTTCTTGGTCTTGTTCTTGATCTTGGTGTTGGTCTTGATGTTTGAACAGATCTTGTATGACTCGTTCAAGCCGTTCGTGTTGGAAGGTACTATCAGGCCGTACGTGGTAGGTACTATTGGCGGTGACATCTCCATCCGCCGCCTCTTCTACTTCTTCTTCTTCTTTTTCTTCTTCTTCGTCTTCAATATCGATGAATTGACCCGTGGCATGGTGAAGATACTGCCGCTTTTGTTGTGAAACTGGGGTCAAAGTCTCGCTGCCATCTACCGGCTGGTCTTCTTTTTCTTCTTGTTCATCATCTTTGCATAGCTCTTCTAATATGTTGTCAAGCCACGACTCGTTAATAATATTGTGCACTCCATTCACTTCAGTTCAAAATGAATGGATAGCAGACGACACATCGCGCTTTTTTATAGTCTAACCAGTGCCCGTATGAGGGCTCGGACGTCACCGAAATCTTCATACTGGGCCAAGTGTGTTCGCTCAGACCCACTGAAATTTTATGTTTCTTTTTCATCTTTAAACCGGTCTCATTTTGCAATAAATGCGAGTTGACGTGCATAACTTATTTAAACTTGAACTTTGGGAGCTTATAGTGTATCGCTGAACAATTCAGAAGGCTGGCGGCAAGCTAAAACTATTTTTTTAATCATTTTGTCGGTTTTAGACCCGTATGGCTATGGGTGTGGTTGTGTGGAAAACCCGGTAAATTTGAAATAAATCGGCTTACCTCCGTAGAAACACTTTAGGTGTGTTCCTTACATCCTTATAATGTCACCCTGAAAATTTTAGCAGGTTTATCGATGGAAAAGTGTGAATTTTTGTCCTACCACTCTTGCTACGGTAACACAGCACTATACAGTATGGAGCCGAATGTGTGTACAACTATGCGCGTCAATGGCTGTGTTACCGTAGCAAGAGTGGTATGACAAAAATTCACACTTTTCCATCGATAAACCTGCTAAAATTTTCAGGGTGACACTATAAGGATGTAAGGAACACACCTAAAGTGTTTCTACGGAGGTAAGCCGATTTATTTCAAATTTACCAGGTTTTCCACACAACCACACCCATAACCATACAGGTCTAAAACCGACAAAATGATTAAAAAAATAGTTTTAGCCTGCCGCCAGCCTTCTGAATTTTTCAGCGATACACTATAAGCTCCCAAAGTTCAAGTTTAAATAAGTTTTACATGTCAACTCGCATTTATTGCAAAATGAGACCGGTTTGAAGATGGAAAAGAAACACAAAATTTCAGCAGGTCTGAGCGAACACACTTGCTCAGTATGAAGATTTCGATGACGTCCGCGCCCTCATACGGGCGCTCTACGGTTATACTATAAAAAGCGCGCAGTGTCTCGTCTGCCATCCACTCATTTCAACTGCATCATGGCTAATCCTAGTAGACGGTCACTTTTCAACACAATGAACACGGGAGTGTCGACCGAAACTTTCAGGGTGACAATTCGAGACGGAGAACAACAACAAGATCCTAGACGGATTCGCTCTAGCGGAGAAGACGACGAACATGTTACAATCATTACGAGCTTGCAGCGTGTTGCTGAAGCTCAGATTGCTGAAGCTTTGAGGATGAGAGGCGCACAACAAGATAGAGAAATAAGGGACGCTGTGCAGGAAGAGGATGATGATGATGAAACAGACGATGACGATGTACACGGAGAGTTGGAGTGGTTAAAGAGTAGTAGACCCCCAGCAATTACAGCTTCGACTCAGGCGGCTACCACAACGACGGCTACCACAACGACGGCGACCGCAACAGGAATGACAACACCATCACAAGAGATCAGCCGCCTGAGCCAACAAATTGACGAATTAGAAGACGAAAAGTCTAAACTACGCCTACAACTGGCTAGGGAGCAGAAGAGATCAACATGTACCGTGTGTCAAGACGATGAGACGATGTACGCCTTTTTTCCTTGTGGCCACCTGTGCCTATGTGGTGTATGCGTGCTAAGCTTAACATGCATAGCGGGCTCGTGCCAGTGCGCAGAGACAGAGGAGCTTCATTTGAAGATACGATGCCCTGTGTGACGGGGATGGGTATCAGGCATCAAAAAAATATTCCGGCCGTAACAGTGTGATGACCAACCCGCTGTTCTTTCCAAAGGCCCTTATTAGGGCCACCTAATTACACCCGAAAGGGCGGAAACTTTCTAACTAAAAGCACAAAACACCAGCTCCCACACCAATACCCCTTTGCATAGAGTGAACACTAACACACATTTGAATTTCTAATATTTATTAACACAGTAGAATGAACATAAGGTCTTCACCACAGTAGACTCTTGGTGTTGAATTTTTCTAATACAATTATATGCTGTTAAGGCGCTTAAATGAACATAGGATGAACATAGAATGAACATAGACTGTATGAACACAGTGATGTCTGAATGTTCAATATTTATGCAACAAGACTTGTGTGAAATGTTCAATATTTATGCAACAAGACTTGTTTGAACTCGTCATTGTCTTTCTGCCCCTGGTGCACGTACACGAAGGTGGCAATCTGTTCACGTGGAATTCTGGGTGGACAGGCAGCTTGCAATGCCTCGGCAATTTGCACCTCGTTAACGGCGTGTAGTCCCTCAGTCATCAGCGCGTCTGTTGGTATACTATTGTCCATACACGTATGCGTGTTGAAGAGACCGTTCTTGTTCTGACAGCCTGCACATTGCTGGATACGCAAGTGTCGAATGCGGGGTCTGAGATGATCCAGGAATGTGTCGATGTACTTCTTATAAATATACTGAGTCACCTGGTCAGACAGGACTTCATGAATTTCACCTGTGAGACTCCAGCTTCCGCCACGCAGGAATTTGCAGGGTGACGCCCTGAGGTAAAGGAATACGCGTATCTCCCATCAACTTCCATTTACGAATATGCACCAGCAGCATGTTGTTGAACATAGAACCGGTGAGAAAGATGTCGTCACCCACATAAATTTCGCTTCGTCGCTCCCCTGGTGGTCAGTCACCGCATCGACGGCGTAATAAATGGCCTGTACTCTTATCCAGGTGTCCAACGTCAAGGCGATATGCTTAGGTGGTTTGTCGTCCCAGGCCGGTGCGTTAAAATGCACTTCCTCTTCTTTGACACTCACAGTTAAATAGGGAGAGAGCTCCCAAGTATTCGTTTGGGCCGCCTGGTAGGCCTGCTGGATAATGTCATTGATCTCCTGCACAGACATAGGAAGTAGCACCTCTTCCTTCGCTTGCTCAGGCACTTGCTGGGGCACTGGCTGAAACACTTGCTGAGGTATTTCTAAAGGTGTTAGTCGGGGACGTTTCGCAGGTCCCCTTCGGCGATGTCCATGTCCATGACTAAGATATTATCTTCTGAATCCTGGGCTTGAAGTAGACCTGCTATTCCTTCATTTCCCGTCTTCTTCAGCGCCTCCACGAAGGCTTGAAATGCTAAGGAGCCAGGGCATGGTATGAGGTCGATGAGGGCTCTGTTTCGTGCCATATAGGTCTTCTCCGCCATGATCTCTACCCCCATGTGTTTAGTGATTATGTTTTCCACCATGAGCAGATCACATATATCGGCCACATGCTGCATCTTATCAACGATATGGATACGGTGCTGCAGAAGCTTAGCTCGGTGGGATGACTCCATGACTGTTGGCTCAGGCTGGTCAGGTCAGTAGCTGCTATGGGGAGATAGGCTGGTGAAGTTGCACTGGTGAGGCAGGCTCAGGCTGGTGAGGCAGGCTCAGGCTGGTCAGGCAGGCTGGTGAAGCAGGTTGGTCAAGCAGGCCAATGAATGCAGCAATGCCCTAAAAATTTCCACTTTTATACCT
The DNA here is from genome assembly GCA_036873755.1 of Hanleya hanleyi. Lineage (NCBI taxonomy): Eukaryota > Metazoa > Mollusca > Polyplacophora > Lepidopleurida > Hanleyidae > Hanleya > Hanleya hanleyi. The sequence continues at coordinate 16,292 of JAVTVY010022126.1, forward strand.
TTTTTGTGACATTCGTGTGTTTTCGGTGACCTTCGTGTGTCTTCGGTGACCTCCGTGTCTCTTCGGTGACCTCCATGACTCTTCGGGCACCTCCGAGACTCTTCGGGTACCTCCGTGATATCTTCGGGCGCCTCCGTGACATCTTCGGGCGCCTCCGTGTCTCTTCGGTGATCTCCGTGACATCTTGGGGCACCTCCGTGTCTCTTCGGTGATCTCCGTGACATCTTCGGTGACTTCCGTGACATCTTCGGTGACCTCCGTGTGTCTTCGGCCACCTCCGTGTCTTTTCGTGGGAAGTGACTGAAGAGACTCGAAGAGACTCGGAAGTGAACGACATTGTGGGAAAAACCCCACTTGTATCTTCGAGAGGTGACCGAAGAGACTCGGAAGTGACCGAAGATGTCACAGAGGTGCCCGAAGAGACACGGACCTGACCGAAGAGACACGGACCTGACCGAAGAGACACGGCGGTGACCGAAGAGACACGAAGGTGAACGACATTGTGGGAAAACCCACAGACAGGTCAGTACATGGCCTATCATGTTCTGAAGATGGAAAAAGACACGGAGGTGACCGAAAAGACACGGACGTACCCGAAAAGACACGAAGGTGAACGACATTGTGGAAAACCCCCACAGACAGGTCAGTACATATCCTATCATGTTCCCAGGTCACGCTCCATTCACCCAGACCGGAAGTGACGTCATACGGGACTGGTGGCACCCCCTGGCGGAAGCAGGGGAACCAAGAGTTACCTCCCTGGAAAAGGGGCCTTGAAATCTACTTACTATACTACTTATGATGTTCCAGGAACATTGAATCTGAGACCATGAAGTGATAGTTTTCTGGTTCAAACATGGATTTGAATACAATTGACAAACACGCCACTCGAATGTACAGATGTTTTCATTGTTTTATGTCGTAAAACGCCACAGGGACGCAATTGACTTGAGAAACCCTTTTAGCAACCCCAGTTCGTACATTCAGAGAGTGAGAGAATTGGTTCAATAAACTACGTTGTTAAAGCATGTGATCCTTGATGATACAGAGCAGATTCTCGATAACGTAATGTGTTAAATTAATGTATTAATGTATTAGTGTTAAAGGATCCGTCTCTACCCATTATTTTCTCACTTTATACTACAATATACTCGTTTGGAGAGTAATGGTGATTATCTAATGATCATTGGAACATTATGATGTCTTGCCGGTGAGAAGGCTAAGAATATAGGTCACTCTTCAGGGTAGGGTTGTCCTAGGAAGGGCTGGAGTGTCCCAGGGCATAAATCCGTTTTACACTCCATTTTATAGGGTAAGACACTGTTAACCAAGCGGATATTCTAAGCCGTTACAACAGCGACAGTTGTAAGTGTCCTACAAGACAAATGTCTCATTTGACTCACTATTACGCGCATGCATTGGGCACCTTTAGAAATCGGTGTTGGCAGCTGCCGAGTCCATGGCGCTATGGGTATTTTCGGATAGTCAGTCCGGTATTTTTATAGTCCTGTTCGTATTATCTTTCACACATTACATTGCCTAGAGAGGATCCCATAACCTAGCATATCTTTAGGTTATTTCAGACTGACAATGCAAAGGTATAATGCAGACTTAACATTTTAATTACCATTAACTGATTCTATGCGTGAAATGTGTAACTTGGGCTGGTTGGTTTAATTTACTGATGCAGGGCCATTCATCATTTATATAATATTGTATAATTATCTGAAGAGCTAACACTGACACAGACTTGATTTCAAAGGATTCAACCTCTGAACAATATTTCAAAACGGCCCGATCACCCATGTGCCTAATTTGAAGACAAATTATTTCATCATAATGGCATATATATGGGCAGTTAATTTCAATGGAAGTGAAATAATTCCTGAGCATTGTTATCGAACTTAAAATAATCTGTCTCTGCAGCTGAAGATGTAGGCCTACTCTCTGCATTACCGATGGAATTTTTAATGTTCCACTAGAGATGTTACCAGAATATATGATACTCCCTTTCAGCAACCATTCCAGTCGAGTATGGTCACAGCCTCTTAGTCCAGTTTCAGTTTGCAGCATTTCACAATCGAGTATCGGCATCAAGCCGACTGATGACGACGCCTATAGACGAATTAAATTTGTAGGATTCTTATTGATTGACAGCGCTAAGAAGCTAATGAGATAATTTACAAATTCCAGTGTTCGTTTCAACAGGTATCATATTTGCATTCAACATGGTGTGTGGATTGTTTTGGTATATATGATTACAACATATATAAGGGAAGTGGGAAGAGGTGCCGACATACTGACAGAGCCAAATGACTTCACAGTATAGTATTCCGGTTAACCTATTCTAAAGCACATACCAAGAATCTAACGATTCGTGATATGTGTTGTATCTCAGGTACGCTTTTATTGTACCTGTTCATGTGGCAACTTGGACGATATGACCACACTACCCCTAGCACCAGCATAAGCGGTATTAGATACAGATCTAGAGAGCTATGATGAAAATGCTCTGACAACTCGTATATTAACACAAGGCTATTCTATGGATAACAACTTCTTTATTGCTGTGGAGCTGACGTTTCGTTGGAGATGCTGCCAACTTTTTCAAAGCTAATGAACTACGTTTTTTTTATTGAAATTGTAGGTTAAGGGCCGCTTCCCATACGGATTTCGCGGCCCATCAACTTAATGTTTTATTTTTATTTCACGGTACATTTCTTCGTTAATTTAAGATCTTTTGCAGCGCTAGATATTAAAATAAATAATTAAATAATGAGTAACAATAACAATGAGGAAATATAAATACTGGTAGAGAAGAGTCGCTATGTACAAGTCGTTAAGTCTGTCATTAGTTATTATACTGATAAATATGTGTTATAATCGCGTGGATGATTCCTTTGTCTTGGTACGCCATAGTGCGCACAAAGCCGTCCAGAAAAAACTGGGAGAACCAGGGCGTCTTCAGGATTCTTCCAGGCGACTTCCCTAACAGGGGATCAGGGTGGGTCCTTCCAGAAATCTGTGCCTGTAAAAATTGCTTGGACTGTGTATTGGGGTACAGAACGGCAGATCTAAGTCCTATATTGCGTGAAAGTCAAAGGATCATATTCTGTGTTGAGGTTCGGTGACACCTAAGGGGTAGCGTGTCTGGTGTGGTCGAGGGTCGAGTATTCTGATTCTGGATGTTCTTGCTGTGCGGCGTTCTCACTCAAGGCGCTGTTGGTATTCTTGTAATCGTCATCCGTCTTCTGTTTCAGGTCTTGTCCAACTCGTCTGTGGTCTTCTGTGTGCCTGTATCATATGAAATAGAAGGCTTGTAGTCATTCTTGTTTTCTATTGTTTTTCGATGCAATACTTTGATGTATCTTCCTCTCAACAACAGCCCCCCCCCCCCCCACCCCGACCGTCAGTCACATAATATAAATAGCAATATATAATTAAGTGAGTAAATAGATAAACAAATGAATAAATAACTAAACATTTCGATAGATTTAGTACTAGGTGAATACACAAATAAACAGCTCTGTATTATTTCCGTATACATTATTGTTTGATGGCCATAAAGAATTTGTAGGACAATGAGATAGACGGCCCTCAGTATCAAGGTAACTCCACCATCACCATTTCCTATATTTTATGCTGAATACTGCTCGCTATATGCGATTTGGCCGTGATATTGTTGTCATGAATTCAATTAGATTTGGCCATCGTTTGTTTTGTAGGACAGTGGAACAGACGGCCCTCAGTATCAAGGTAACTCCGTTGTTGCCATGCCTATTTTATTTCTAAATGTGTCTGTGACATTTTGGCCGGATGTTATGTATGGATAGTTTATTATGGCCATATTGTTTTGTAGGGCTATGGTGCACACGGCCCTCAGTATCAAGGTAACTCCGCTGCAACCATACCCTTTGTTGAAATCAGAAGAATGATTTGGCCTCTATCAAATCGTGTCATAGTACTTGGTGTACTAGTAGTTGATTATGTGGGTGGGGGGAATGTTGACTGCGCATGCACGGCGGTGGTATTATATACTGGAATAATAGCCAGCTGTTTTGATAAAATTTATTAAGGACTTGAATACCTGATTTCTAATGGGGGGCTTAGGGTAATGTTAACGGAGTGTTGATTTTTTTTAATTCGTTTCTAAGTGCCTCACGTTGTTGGTTATGGATTGGGCATTCAAGTAAGACATGTTCTATTGTTTCTTCTACATTGTTGCATGCGATACAGAGTGGTGAGGTGTTTTTCAGAAGCATGGACAGGTGTGATTTAAGTCCGGTTTTGCCTAGTCTTAATCTGGTGATGATGCGGTCATCACGTTTATTGTCTAACTGGAATCCATGGACTTGTCTTTTCTCTCCATCAAGGATCTTATGTAACCACCGTCCACGTTCTTCTTCGTTCCATTCCTTTTGCCACTTGCTATCTATTTTGCGTCTAATGATAGTGTTGAGTTCCTTATATCCTAATCCTATTGGCACCTCGTGTGTAGTTTTAGCAAGACTGTCTTTGGCAGTTTTGTCGGCTGCTTCGTTACCTCTGATGTTGACATGCGCGGGGACCCAAGCTAAAATGGCGTCTATACCCTCGTTGTGTATTTGTGTACAGATATATTCTATTTTGTGTATGAGATCAGGTCTACTGTCAGATATAGAATTTTCAATGGATGTGAGTCCACTAAGGGAATCGCTGAGTATCACAGCGCGGATTGGTTTGTGCTCGATGATCCATTCGAGAGCCTTAATTATAGCAATCAGTTCACTGGTGTATACAGACATATTGTCTGGAAGTTTGAAACCATTTTGTATGTTGAGCTCAGGTATAACAAAAGCTGATCCTGTGTTATTACTTGTGTTTTTCGATCTTCTTGTTTTCTGTCAAAGATCATACATAGGTATTTAACACTATTTTTGAATTCAATTTTCTGACCTCCTAGTGTTAGTTTAACGTCAATGTGTTTATTGTTTGAAAATATAATGCCCGTTGTTTTGAGGGCGGAAAATTTGAAGCCCCTACGTAGTACAGATGAGGGTATTTATACAAATGATTAACAAGCAAACAAAGGTCATAAAACAATCATAGTACAATAGGTGCTCAATGAGCTAGTGATGTCGAATTATCAAACAGTGAGTGTGACTATTGTTATCTAACTAATCCTCTGAGCTGGGTATAGACATTAGGTGATTGCAGATTAAATTCGAGGTGTTTTTGTTATCAAAGCAAATAACTCGTACATTGGTAATTGGTGAGCTGTTTCGCTGTGACATCTCGTACACTGGGGATTGGTGAGCTGTATCGTCGTCAGATGAAAATGACGGCATTTAACACAAAAGACTAGTCTGTCGAGCCAGCATCAACTTCCCATAAATGCCAACATATATCAAATGCCTACATACTGATCACCAAATGTATTGCATACATGGTTATCAGACCACCTGTAGTTTAAAAACAAAATTGGAGCGATATGCAAGAGGTATATCATCCCCTCAGTGAGTATTGTGTGCAATTCCTGTGACGAACGGTCACTATATCTTTGATACGTACAAAACGTTTATGTGAGAAATGAAATCTTAAGCGTAATGTCAATCAAATCTGTTTGATTATTTCGATAACTGTCGTACATTGATTTAACATTCATTTTTTAGTAATAAATAGAATTGAGTATATAATACCGATATCTAATATATTAGAATTAGAAGATTAATTAAACGTTGAAATTTCTTCCCTCAACAGTCCGGAAAGTAGTAGGGAAAGTGGATTTAAAGCTTCATTGACCTACTTATTTGTTCCCCCGGGTAAAATTTAAGGGGGAACTTTGTGAGGCTCGCGACGGGTGGGGTATGTGGTAGAGCTCTTGGTGGGACCTTTTAACATCCGGAAAGTACACATAAACTGATGACGTCATCACGATTATTCTTCCGCGGTGATACGGTCTGGTGGTGATGCGGTCGCGGGAAAAAGCTTCCGCGGAGAAAAAATAGTCCCCAGACTTCAAATACGCTGCATGGTCCGATTGGGTCGAGTGAGGTATCAAAGTGAAGCTTTCGTGAAGGGGCATCCAGTAATGTGAGGGGGAGGGGGGGTGTATGTAAAATTAAAAATTTTTCCCCGAAACTATAAAAAATGGAACACGGACTCGTACAATATACAATATACGGCGAAATGCCTGTATGGGTATAGCTCCATACTGGCTATATGGGGGGAGGGGTGGTCAATTTTTTTGTGGGTGTTACTATGGCTTGTGGGGTCTTGTCTTTCACGTCTCGCCGAGAAAAACACAATGGGAGGCGTCCCGGAGCGAATCGGTGAAATTTTTGGGGAAAGTCACCGAGGTCTGTATATAGGCTCATACTGGCTATATGGGGGGAGGGGTGGTCAATTTTTTTTGTGGGTGTTACTATGGGTTGTGGGGTCTCGTTTTTCTCGTTTCGCCTAGAAAAACACAATGGGAGAGGTCCCGGAGCGAATCGGTGAAATTTTTGGAAAAGTACCGGGTAGGTCTGTATATAGGCTCATATAGCTCCATACTGGCTATATGGGGGTATAGGTTCAACCTGGAAAATTCACACACGTTCATTGTGATATGGGTTGTTTGAATTTGTTTTTCACGTCTCGTCATTTAGAACACGATGGGAAGGGTTTCGAAGCGAAACGGTGAAATTTTTGGAAAAAGTTCACCGAGGCCTGGGTAAGCCCATGGGCCTATACTGCAAGGCTATGGGGTACATGTCCATACGGGGTGGACGTTTTAGGGTCTAGGTGAACCCCTAATGATCCTATGGTGTCGTATGAGGTCTTATTTTGAAGCTCTCGTGGAGGAGCATCCGACTGGGCTAATGGTTCGTCCTTTTTCAATAGTCTGCGCATGCACTCCAACTAAGAATGTCATTTTAAATTTGCAAATTCTCTATAGGAAACGATGTTTCTAAAACAGTTTTTGATTAAAAAAGTGTCTTTTTGACGAGGTTACTATGCAACATTGTTACGACAAGAGCGTTCGTCAACAACAACTAACATTGTTGCAACATTGTTGCAAACATTGTTGACGATCGCTACAATGTTGCACCACGATCGCTACAATGTTGCACAATTATATCGACATACCTAATAAGGAACGTATGTGGGCATGTGTGTGTACGCGTGTGTGTTTATGCGTGTGTGTATACGTATCCTGGCCTCCCTGACGACGATTAGAACAAACGGTTCAGAGCGAACATGGCCGAAGATGAAACTTTCTGAAATGGCGACTTCTGATTGGACAAGAACAGCCGATAATACATCTAATGGACAGGAACGAATATGACATATGCAAATGGCGGCCTCTGATTGGATAAAAGGCTACTTGTATTGTAAACATACCCACGCGGCTCACCCAGCTTGGGTATGATGTACTGGAGGGGAAAATAAAATGATTGACATGTCATCCTTGTTGTTGTTGTTCTCTCACCGGTCTACATGCGACATTGTAAAGAGTACATGTTCATTGAGAGAGAGAGAGAGGGCGAGAATTAAGGTTTAACGTCGCATTCCGCAATATTCCAGCTATATAGCGACATGGACAGAGAGTATGTACATGGATTTGAACAGAGTATGTATACATGGACGTGAACAGAGTACATGTAGATGGAAAAGGAACATGTATATTGACAGTATATGTACATGAACAGATTACATGTGCAGGCACATAGTACATGTGCATGGATATGGGCAGAGTACATGTATTCTGTGCTTGGTGGCGTACCCTATGCCCTACGGGCTATAGGGTACAGGGTGCACCACCGGAGCGTGCGCCTGCATACGGCGACACACACACATGCATACACAAACACACACACACTCATACACACACACACACACGCGCACACACTCACACACACGAACACACCCGCACACACACACGCACACACACACACACATACGCGCATACACTCATTGCTTATTGCGCCTCAAGGTCAATAGGGCTCGAAATGCGCTTTTATTCTACTAATCCATCCTTCACTGCCCCAAAATGCCCACTTTTGCTACCACTCGTACTGATGACGTCACCGATGACGTCACAGATGACGCGGACATCCCTCAAATCGGGGTCTATACCCCGAGAGCTACAACATGACACCTCCCACGACGCATTCGGACCAAGGATGGTCCCTCTCTACCCCAAACACACCTCCACACACCCCCAAAAACGCCCACTTTGGCTACTAATTCTACTGATGACGTCAACGATGACGTCACAGATGATGTGAACATCCCTCAAATCGGAATATACACCCCGAGAGCTACAAGAAGACACCTCCCACGACGCATTCGGACCAAGGATGGCCCTTCTCTACCCAAAATACCTTCCTGCACTTCCCCAAAATGCCCACTTTCGCTACTACTCGTTCTGATGACGTCACCGATGACGTCACAGATGACGCGAACAGCCCTCAAATGGGGGTCTACACCCCGAGAGCTACAAAATGACACCTCCCACGACACAATCGGACCAAGGATGGTCCCTCTCTACCCCAAATACCTTCCTGCACTTCCCTAAAATACCCGCTTTCGCTACTACTCGTCCTGATGACGTCACCGATGACGTCAAAGATGCTGTAGACAGCCCCCAAATCGGGGTCTACACCCCGAGAGCTACAAAATGACACCTTCCAGGACGCATTCGGACCAAGGATGGTCCATCTCTACCCCAAATACCTCCCTGTACTGCCCCAAAATGACCACTTTTCTTACTACAACCAACTGCGCATGCGCAGATTGACGCGACTTGCAATTAAAAACACGCCATTCTGACTCTACCCCACACAAGCTTCACTTTGACACCTTCCACGACCCATTCACACCCATAGCGGTCCATCTCTACCCCAAACACACCCCACATACCCCCAAAATGCCTGCTTTCTATACTACGGCCAGACTGCGCATGCGTAGACTATTGAAAAAGGACGAACCATTAGTCCAGTCGGATGCTCCTCCATGAGAGCTTCAAAATAAGACCTCATACGACACCATAGGATCATTAGGGGCTCACCTAGACCCCAAAACGTCCACCCCGTATGGACATATACCCCATAGCCATGCAGTATAGGCCTATGGGCTTACCCAGGCCTCGGTGAACTTTTTCCAAAAATTTCACTGTTTCGCTTCGAAACCCTTCCCATCGTGTTCTAAATGACGAGACGAGAAAAACAAATCCAAACAACCCACATCACAATGAACGTGTGTGCATTTCCCAGGTTGAACCTATACCCCCATATAGCCAGTATGGAGCTATATGGGCTATATGGTATTTTTCCAAAAATTTCACCGTTTCGCTCGCGGACCCTTCCCATCGTGTTCTAATTGATGAGACGAGAAAAACAAATCCACACAACCCATATTACAATGAACGTGTGTGCATTTCCCAGGTTGAACCTATACCCCCATATAGCCAGTATGGAGCTATATGAGCCTATATACAGACCTCGGTGACTTTTCCCAAAAATTTCACCGATTCGCTCCGGGACCCCTCCCATTGTGTTTTTTTCGGCGAAACGAGAAAAACGAGACCTCACAACCCATAGTAACGCCCACAAAAAAAATTGATCACCCCTCCCCCCATATAGCCAGTATGAGCCTATATGCAGACCTCGGTGACTTTTCCCAAACATTTCACCGATTCGCTCCGGGACGCCTCCCATTGTGTTTTTTTCTCGGCGAGACGTGAAAAACAAGACCCCACAAGCCATAGTAACACCCACAAAAAAATTGACCACCCCTCCCCCCATATAGCCAGTATGGAGCTATACCCATACAGGTATATTGTATATTGTACGAGTCCGTGTTCCGTTATTTATAGTTTCGGGGAAAAAATATAATTTTACATACACCCCCCATTACTGGATGCCCCTTCACGAAAGCTTCACTTTGATACCTCACTCGACCCAATCGGACCATGCAGCGTATTTGAAGTCTGGGGACCACTTTTTCTCCGCGGAAGCTTTTTACGCGACCGCATCACCACCAGACCGCATCACCGCGGAAGAATAATCGTGATGACGTCATCAGTTTATGTGTACTTTCCGGATGTTAAAAGGTCCCATCAAGAGCTCTGCCACATGTTTTACTGTTTCGAGTTTTTAGTAACTCGCAGTTCAATCTCAAACATTTTACTGCAGACGTGTACATGGTACAGGTGAATAACTTGATCATGTATGGTCATCGATTTGGTCTCTCAGCCATAATAAAATAGTACTAAAGGACATTTATTCGATGAATTCATTATAACAGAATTAATATTAATGTGTTAACCACGAACGGGTGATACAATCCTGTCGTTTTACGATATGAAACTAGTTGGATCACTCCACGGCACGTCTATGAAGTATGGCTCGAGAAAACACCTGTTACTCGTCCAATATCAAGATGGTCGCTCCCATGTTTACTGAATTCAGATATCCGGCGGCGCTGCGCCGCCGGAAATGAAGCCGTGGTAAAGAATGATTACGGTACCGGTACTTTGAGAAGGTTTTCGACCCGTTTAGGACGCCTATTAGCACTTCCTTTCCAGATTACGCCCAGGAAGGGTTAAAGTGGAATGTACACATATTAACCCTACCTGGTCTGGGTGGCCCCCCCCCCCCCCCCCCCACCCAGACTATCAAACTTTCTCCCCTATCTCCGGAACAGAAACTTTTGGGCATAAATGTATTTACATAACCCCCAGAGTAGAGGATCATGGGTAAATTCAAGATGGCGACCATGTGAGGCCGATACCAGAAAAATGAAATTTTCGTCAGTTCTCTTCAAAATTCCTGCTTTTCTTAGAAGAAAATTTGACCGCAAAAATTACTGTGACTCATCAAAGCGGCCATCTAGTATTTTTTTACATTCTCTGGGTAGAGCTTGACCCAGGGCCTCCCCCCTGCCCCACCCCAGGCCTGGACAGGTCCCAAAAAGCCCAGTCAGATATAGCGTTCGTGAGGTTTTTAGTTTTATATCATTAGCTGGCCAATTCATTTCGATGTTTAAATCGTCACTCGGTTATCGCTCGTATTTCTTTGTTGTTTTATGTGCAGGTCCCGGATTTTTTTTTTGAAAATCTATTCCTGAAAAGGCTCATTTTGACAGCATATTTCCAACATTTCAACTATTTATTTTTTGGACTGAAGAAAAAACGTGGAAACATTTTTTGAAGGAGAACATATACTTTCCCGTTCTGGGGAGGTTCTGACTGTGGAGATTTTTGTTAAATGTAAGATGTAAGATGCTGTTGTCTGGTGCAATTTGACAGTGTATTTTTGATTTGAAGAACTTTCTGAATGAACGGTAAAAAGTTGTTTGTTCCGGAAGTTGTTCAATCCCGACTCAAAACTTTTCAAAAGTGAATGTAAAACGGTGTAGGTTCAGCTTTAATTTTTAAAGAACTTTGTGAGGCTTATGCAGACCTCCCACCTAGATAATTATTTTTTCGGATGCAAACGCTGCGTTCTGGTGCATTGTGACAGTAAGATTGTCATATTGGTCATTCTCCCAGGAAAACCATCAAAACTTATCAATATATTGCGGGAGAAGGGTGCAACTGTTCCGCCGTCCCTGCCTATGGTGTCGTAGTAAATTCGTCGGCAGTCAGGATCCGTTTCGCCAATCTTTTGTCTTGTGGCTAATAGCGTAATCTGAATGATTTTCTGAAATCGTGTTGTCGCCTGAAATGAAATACTGTATCCAATTCTGACAGATGGCATAAAACACTTTTTTGGTTGAATGATAATGGGATACATGTTGTCCAGCACGGCCCGATGATGGAGGATATTACACAATATGCATTTCACGTCAATTTGTCCGAAATGGCTTGTTCTAAGCGCTCTTTCTATGTAGGTGATGCCCTGTTTTCTTCCTAGCTTGGCATACATGTTGTCCAACATTACCCGAGGAGGATGTTCTAGAACCAAACATTCTAAGTAGACTGGCCTCGCCGGTGAGCAATGCGACACAATATACCGACCGGCTCAGAGTGAGACAATATACCAGCGGAGAACGACGCTGATCAATCTGAAGCGAACACCTTCTATCTAGCTCGGTCAGTACTTGGATGGGTGACCGGGTGCTGTACTGGTTGGGTTGATCAGTGTCCAGGGTAATAGGAACTGTGGGCACTCTCGTGTTCTGGAACATGTAGGCACCGTCGTGATATGATTGAAACAAGGGTGAAAACGACGTTAAACCCTACTACTCACTCACTCACTCTAGATAACCATGGATCCGAGATAGACGGGAAGTATCTGGAAAAAGGCGGTCATCTTGAAATCCAATATGGCGGTCGTTAGTTGGATTCAAAAATTAAATCAAGTGAGTTTGTATGCCATAGTGTCATGTCAGTATACCATAAAGGTTACAGCGACTTTAGCCCAAGCGACTGTAGCCCAAAATGAATATGGATACACAAGCTCACAGACTAACAAAAAGGTTGTCTCGACAATGTCTATAGTGTGATCATATGAGATAATCAAGGAATTCTGTCTCGAAAGACTTTTGTTCAAACGTGACCTATTTTGCAGTTTAGCTTATATAATATATGTTTTACCTCCGTCGATCAGACGGAGGTCTAGGAACGCAACGTGAAATCTCCCGCCAAATAATTGTCATATGGGGAACCCACGATTCATGTGATTTCTAAGGGTTTACTGTGGTTCCCGACGAAATTTTGTGACGCTTCCTGTTTGGACAAAAACGAAATAATGGGGAACCCTCATTGCAATGCATTTCAATGGGCCTTGCTAGTCGGGTTCCCAACTCCCATCATGCTTCACGAGTTTCCCGTAATGGGAGTTAGGTATTGGCCATCGAATGGCAGCCTCCAGCGGGAGATTGAACATGGCGGCTGCCCAGGTTATAGGGATAGGACGATGTCAACTTCGCCGTTTTTCTGGTAAGTTTATTGCTGCCAATTTATGCCGTCGAGATACGACGATTCCTTGTACACCACTCGTCATTTCTGTATATCGCAAAGCATTTGGCAGCTAATGATTTTTGTCGCAGCAGTCAAAGTAACCCATGTTGTTTTTGTATGCAATAACATGTGCGAGGTAAATGCACGCATTGGGGAAGAAAACGATCTCAAAATTCGCCCAAATACCAACACAATGGACGATGCCATATTTTTGTCGATACTACTTTCAAGCATTTGACAGTGACACTATCCAACTGCCTGATTCTTTAGGAAAAAATCCAGAAATGTTAGTAATAGGCCTATGCAGATTTGGGGGGAGGGGGAGAGGGCAGTTGCCACACTCCAGAATATTTTGCTCATAAGGTGACAGACAGTTTGACTGGTGGAGGAAGCCGGAGGTACCCAGCCAGAACCGCGGCGAGATGGGGGAGGGGGAAGATGAGGGAGGGTGTGTGTGGGTGTGTGTGTGCGTGTGTGTGTGTGTGTGTGTGTGTGTGTGTGTGTGTCTTGGGGGTGGTGGTTGGTATGATTTTAGTTTGGGAAGCATTTCTTGGGATGCACTTGATTATATTTATTGTTCCTCAAACCTCATGTATCTCTTTGCCAATTTCCATAAGGTTTCCAATCCTCTGGTTTTTATCAAAATATATCCAATTACCTGAATTTGTTAATAATAAATTCTATCTTAATCATTATCCACAATGTCTGAAGGTTAATGTACTGACTGGTATCACTGTTCCTAGTATCTATAATATTTTCAAATCATATGAATTCCCACTTCAATTTTCATACTAAAGTTTCTGATTCTACAGTAGCTGTGCATTTTTCAGCAGAGTGAACAGCATTAATTATTGAATATACTCAATGAATTACCGGACTCAAGTCTTAAGTTTAATTCTCCGCTATTTTGTCAAGCATTTTTTTCGTCAACTATTATGATGGTGAATGTGCAGACTTGAAATATCGTATAATTATAGTACCGGTATTCATATTATAATATCTTGATATTATAAAATACCATAGAGTCATAATATTTACATACCTGGTACCAGCTGGATTAGGGATTTTGTGGCAATGTGTCACAGGGTGGAATGTGGCTGCCAATGTGGCTGTCATTCCTATATTTTTCTATATTTTACTCAAAACCTTCTCCTATATTTCCTATATTGTGACTTTTTCTCATGAAAACTTTCATCAATGCTCTGTCATGAGGAAAAACATTTCAGAACTTTTTTTTCAGAAACTTTTTTCCAGAATTTTTTTTTCGCCTCGCTTCGCTCGGCAAATATCAAAACATTTCAATCTCTCTATGCTGAATCAAACAAGAGAACAGGTCGCCTGAAAGACCACCACTAGGACGTGAAAGTCATTTGATTAAACACCAGAAAACTACCAAGTTTGGAACACACAATGTAGTACAGACCTGTCTTAAGGCCCTGTCACACTCACCCGCGATCACGCTGGCGCTCCCACTGCGACCTGAAAAGTATGAAAGCGTGAGGCAAAGCGCAGTAAGGTCTCTGAGAACGATTTGGTGACGCAGTGGAAACTGTCAAGGACGGGAGAGGGTCGCCATGAGCTACCTTGAGCGCCAAACCTCGGCGCTTGTTTTGTGCATGCGGGCGCTCTGACGAGAACGATGTAATGACGCAGTACAGTCGTCATGGCAGCACAAAGCGAACTACATGAGCATATCGTGGACGTAGCAACAACGCATAGAAGCGACTTGGGGTCGCAGAAATCGTCCCTGCGACTGGTGTGCGACTGTTGTACGCTAATTGGGCTCTCAATACGTGCCTCTTGCGTTCTTATTGCGCTGCTACTGCACTTCTACTACGCTTTATGGGCTTGTTTGCGCTCATTCTACGCCCACACTGCGCTGCCATTGAGACTATGACGCTCGTTATACGTCCAACGCGTTATTCCGACGTTTGCAATAGGTTCACAGTGCGTTCTTATTACGATCCCACTTCCACTGGCACCCCACACACATTTTGGTATAAATACAGCTCCATCGTCTATACACAATCAGTGTGCATCTGCTCTTGACCATGGCCGTAGGCAAGCAGAATGTGCGGACTTCTTGGTTTTTGGCCTGCTGAAAGTAGACTGATGCCCCAGTCGCAGGAGGCTCTATTTTTATACACGTCGCACATGCGCAATGAACGAGTTGCAAAGGTATTGAAAGCGTAGTGAGAGCGCAGCGGCAGCGACTTGGACGAACCGAGAGCGCACTGAGAGCACACAGAGCGCAGTGGGAGCGCATTGAGAGCGCACTGATGATCAAACTGGAACGCATAGGGTCGCAGTGAGAGCGTAATAAGCGAGTCAAGAACGTACTTTAAGCTACTGTAAGTTACCTGGTGTCATGGATTTCACAATTTTCGGCGATGTCACTGCGCTTTGGTGAAAAATTTCAAAGTCCGGGAGCCCAAAGCGGTCGACGGCTGATCGCAGTAGAGTGTGACAGGGGTATTACACTCCTTTATTTCCTGTATTTTCCTATATTTTCTTCTGAAAATTCCTATATTTGAAATTTCTCCTATATTTTTGCAAATTTCCTTCTATATTTTCACTGTGAGCCACTTGCAGACCTGCAATTCCCATTTCAAATGTTCATCTTCCAGCAGCATACATGTCAATTAACATTTCAATACACTGAATTAAAAATTATTCTTGAATCTATTCTCGAATTACCTTGAGTAAGGATATCATTCAGGTCCCAATACTATTGAGTACACATATGCTGTGAGAACTGGTATAATGGATTACACCTTGTTGTGTATGATGAAAGAATGAAATATAATGAAGGCCATAAACATTTTCAGTAAACTGAGTTTTGATATTAAATGTGTACAATTGATTCCAACGTGCAGGTCATGGATTCAGCTCTTCTGATATAAGACGCAACAGGACTGTTACACAATGGATGTACTGAATGAACTTGGAAGTACCAATACAGACTATCGATTGGTTTAGCTGTGTCAGAAAGGTGTGATATGACAGAGGTGGTGAAAATCAGAGCCAGTGATTGGCTGCATAGTATTGTGCATACCACACCCTCCACCTCCCCCATTGGATATCAGCTGAATCCTCACGAAATAAACATTACGCATGTAATGACCACATGAGTAGTATGTCCACGGGATTTAAAGTCAACTTTTGCCGGGGGAGGTAACTCTTGCATCCGCCAGGGGGCGCCACCAGCTCAAGACACCAAAAACTACCTCCATCACAGAAGTGTTCCAATCTAGGGGGAGGTAACTCTGGGTCACTATAGTTCCGGCAAAGGGCCCCTGGGCATGTATTCTTTCGGTGATGCGGTCGGGCGGTAATGCTGTCGCGGAAGAAAGCTTCCGCGGAGAAAAAGTAGTCCCCAGACTTCAAATATGCTGCATGGTCCGATTGGGTCGAGTGAGGTATCAAAGTGAAGCATTCGTGAAGGGGCATCCAGTCATGGGTGGGTGCATGTAAAATTAGAATTTTCCCCCGAAAATATAAAAAGCGGAACACGGACTTTACCCCTAAAATAGGGGAAAACCCCTATCAACCCTAGCCAAAAGGGCTAATATCGGTCCCCGGGCTTATTGGCACCTACCTATCAAGTCAATGGGGTGGGTGCGTGTAAAATTAGGATTTTTTCTCGAAACTATAAAAAGCGGAACACGGACTTTACCCCTAAAATAGGGGAAAACACCTATCAACTCTAGCCAAAAGGGCTAATATCGGTCCCCGGGCTTATTGGCACCTACCTATCAAGTCAATGGGGTGGGTGCGTGTAAAATTAGGATTTTCCCCGAAAATATAAAAAGCGGAACACGGACTTTACCCCTAAAATAGGGGAAAACCCCTATCAACTCTAGCCAAAAGGGCTAATATCGGTCCCCGAGCTTATCGGGGCCTGCCTATCAAGTCAATGGGGTGGGTGCATGTAAAATTAGGATTTTTTTCCGAAAACATAAAAAGCGAAACTCGGACTTTACCCTACAATAGGGCTCTGTATTATACAATATACGGGGAAATGCCTGTATGGGTATATCCCATACTCGCTTTATGGGGGGAAGGGGTGGTCATTTTTTTGTGGGCTTTACTATGGGTTGTGGGGTCTCGTTTTTCTCGTCTCGCCGAGAAAAACACAATGGGAGGGGTCCCGGAGCGAATCGCTGAAATTTTGGGGAAAGTCACCGAGGTCTGTATATAGGCTCATACTGGCTATATGGGGGGGAGGGGTGGTCAATTTTTGTAAAGTGCGCTTATTGGGTCTGCTTTTCCGTCTCGCCGAGAAAAACACAAGCAGGTAGGTAATGTGGTCCTTTGACAACCAGAAATTTTTGGGAAAAGTCACCGAGGTCTGTATATGGGCTCATATAGCTCCATACTGGCTATATGGGGGTATAGGTTCAACCTGGGAAATTCACACACGTTCATTGTGATATGGGTTGTTTGGATTTGTTTTTCACGTCTCGTCATTTAGAACACGATGTGTGTGTGTGTGTATGCTTGCGTGTGCGTGTGTACGCGTGTGTGTTTATGCGTGTGTGTGTGTGTCTGTGTGTGTGTGTGTATGCGTGTGTGTGTGTATGCGTGTGTGTGCGTGTGCGTCTGTGTGTGTGCGTGTATGCGTGCGTGTGTATGTGTATGTGTGACCGTTGACCCCTGCGCGCAATTTTTATCCGGTATTGTTAGCGCGCGCAGGGGTCAAAGGTCAGTTCCGGTCACGTGAAGGGAAGCGGAAGTGACCTCACAGAGGTCATATGCAAATGTCACTTCCGAGCTCTGAGCTCCACAGACTTTGAGCTCCAAGAGCTCCGATCCAAGAGCTCTGCCACACGGGAGCTTCCACCACCACCACCACCGGGCGTTGACGCCCGTCAACGCCCGGTGGTGGCGGCGGTGGTGGTGGTGGTGGTGGAATGTGGTGGTGGTGTGTGTGTATGTGTGTGTGTGTGTGTGGTGGTAGTGTGTGGTGGTGGTGTTGGTGGTGGTGTCTGTACATATAAGAATGAACATGTGTCCCTCATCAGTCCTTATGTATTGGTCGTACATCCGGGTTCTTGTACATCCGGGGATTGTCGCTGACGTCCGTGTCTACATCCGGGTACTCCTATGTTGGCCTATAAGAGCCAGAATTTTTACGGCATTCATGATTTCCAGATCCACAGCCGATATGTTCTCTTGCACAACTTGCTCGAAGCGCTTTCATCGCCTGGACAGTTTGCGTTGTCACACACGTGCACGCCACGAAGTACCCATGCATACATGTGCGGATTGTGATATAGTCTTTAAGCATCCTAGTCAATTGAGACGTCACCGAAATGTCATACACGGATCACGCTCGCCACTCTCGAGACCGGATATTTCAGTTTCTATGGGAATGCATCTGAGAATAGAAGAACCCATGGAGGTAGATTCGCCGCCGCGTATTGAAGAGCCGATGGAGATTGATCCCAGTGTTGAATGAGAGAAGTAAGAGCTTCGAGCTTCAGTGTCATGGATTGCCCGAAGACGTTTAGGTTACACTGAACGAAGATTGAACTTTCTGAAATGATGGCTTCTGATTGGTCGATAGGACGGTCACCTCCCCTCTAACTATAAATACGGAAACACGCATGTTAGATGTACATTTCTCACAACCAGACCCAATCAAATGGAAAAGCCAGCCAATTCCAAGGCAGACGAGCAATCGTTGAAGATTGACGAAAAGGTGCCGGTTCCCGCGCGACTCCCCAAACGAGTTACCAAAAGATACCCGCCCATAACTATGGAAATGATAGATGATTTCTTCAGTGTGGGTTATTGCTCAACCAGGGGAGAGCCCGGAGATCTCCGCTACCATCGCCAGCGATGCCTGACCTACCTTGAAGGTGTATCCTTGGCCGGATGTGATCTTTGCATGAGGGCGAAGTGAATTGAACATCCGGGCACTTTTACATCCGGGAACTTTTACATTCGGGTACATCCGGGTTCTTGTACATCCGGGATCTTGTCGCTGACGTGAGCGCCTACATTCGGTGGGTAGTTGAACTGAGTGTGCTAAAAATAGATCAACAGCTAGCTTGCTATAAAAGGGAAACGGCGTTTGGTTATGTACTGCAGCGTAAGGAGACAGGACAAGTCCGATACTTTTACCCAAGCAGTAACATCCGGGTATTTGACCAACCGTTTACCATCATTAACCGGGCGTCGCTAGAGATGATGCTGGACCAAGTGGAACAATTGGATGTCTTGGGATGGGCCTATGAACAGCGCCCCAACTTGCAATGGGTGGTAGAGAGGATGACCAATATTACGTTCTTCGTGACCAAATTACGGAATCTTCCCATCGGGTGAATCGGGTGAATGTATTCACCCATGCACTGATAAATACTCAGAATGCGCAAACAACTATTTGAGGATATGTTGCCTCAACGGTATCCTGGCCTCCCTGACGACGGTTAGAACAAACGGTTCAGAGCGAACATGGCCGAAGATGAAACTTTCTGAAATGGCGACTTCTGATTGGACAAGAAGAGCCGATAATACATCTAACGGACAGGAACGAATATGACAGATGCAAATGGCGGCCTCTGATTGGACAAAAGGATAGTTGTATTGTAAACATACCCACGCGGCTCCCCCAGCTTGGGTATGATGTACTGGAGGGGAAAATAAAATGATTGACCTGTCATCCTTGTTGTTGTTGTTCTCTCAACGGTCTACATGCGACATTGTAAAGAGTACATGTTCATTGAGAGAGAGAGAGAGAGAGAGAGAGAGAGAGAGAGAGAGGGGGAGAGAATTAAGGTTTAACGTCGCATTCCGCAATATTCCAGCTGTATAGCGACATGGGCAGAGAGTATGTACATGGATTTGAACAGAGTATGAATACATGGACGTGAACAGAGTACATGTAGAATGACATGCACAGAGTACATGTAGATGGAAAAGGAACATGTATATTGACAGTATATGTACATGAACAGATTACATGTACAGGCACATAGTACATGTGCATGGATATGCGCAGAGTACATGTATTCGGTGCTTGGTGGCGTACCCCATGCCCTACGGGCTATAGGGTACAGGGTGCACCACAGGAGCGTGCGCCTGCATACGGCGACACACACACACATGCATACACAAACACACACACACGCATACACACACACACACACACACACAGACGCACCCACACACACACACGCATAAACACACGCACATACACGCACGCACACACAGACGCATGCACACATGCATACACACACACGCACGCATACACGCACACACGCACACCTAGACACACAGACGCATACACACACACACACACACACGCACACAGACGTATACACACACGCATAAACACACACACGCGTACACTCACACACGCAAGCATAAACGCACACACACGCACACACACACGCATAAACACACGCAGCTGCACGTACACACACACACGCGCGTACACACGCACGAAAGCACACACACACATACACACAGACGCATACAGACACACACACACACACAGACGCGCACACACACACACATATGCACCCATGCCCACATACGTTCCTTATTAGGTATGTTTTAGAAACATCGTTTCTTATAGAAGAAACTTCTTCAAAAACATCGTTTCTTATAGACAATTTGCAAACTTAAAATGACATTCTTAGTTGGAGTTCGATTATTTCAATAGGACTCGAAATGCGCTTTTATACTACTAATCGATCCTTCACTGCCCCAAAAAGCCCACTTTCGCTACCACTCGTACTGATGACGTCACCGACGACGGCACAGATGACGCGGACATCCCTCAAATCGTTGTCTATACCCTCCACTTTCGCTACTACTCCTACTGATGACGTCACCGATGACGTCACAGATGGCACGGACATCCCTCAAATCGGGATGTACTCCCAAGAGCTACAGAATGACACCCCCCAGGACGCATTCGCACCAAGGATGGTCCATCTCTACCCCAAATACCTTCCTTCACTTCCCCAAAATGCCCACTTTCGCTACTACTCGTACTGATGACGTCACCAATGACGTCACAGATGCTGTGGATATCCCTCAAATCGGGGTCTATACCCCGAGAGCTACAACAAGACACCTCCCATGACGCATTCGGACCAAGGATGGTCCATCTCTACACCAAATACCATCCTTCACTGCCCCAAAATGCTCACTTTCGCTACTACTCGTACTGATGACGTCACATATGACGCAAAAATCCCTCAAATCGGGGTCTACACCCCGAGAAACAAACACACCCCCGCATACCCACCAAAATGACTGCTTTCTATACTACGACCAGACTGCGCATGCCCAGAATATTGGATACGGACAAACCATTAGCCCAGTCGGATGCTTCTCCACGAGAGCTTCAAAATAAGACCTCATACGACACCATAGGATCATTAGGGGCCCCTAGATCACCTAGACCCCAAAACGTCCAACCCGTATGGGCCTATACCCCATAGCCATGCAGTATAGGCCTATGGGCTTACCCAGGCCTCGGTGAACCGTTTCGCTTCGAAACCCTTCCCATCGTGTTCTAAATGACGAGACGTGAAAAACAAATCCAAACAACCCATATCACAATGAACGTGTGTGAATTTCCCAGGTTGAACCTATACTCCCATATAGCCAGTATGGAGCTATATGGACCTATCCACACCTACCCGGTACTTTTCCAAAAATTTCACCGTTTCGCTTCGAAACCCTTCCCATCGTGTTCTAAATGACGAGACGTGAAAAACAAATCCAAACAACCCATTTCACAATGAACGTATGTGAATTTCCCAGGTTGAACCTATACCCCCATATATATATATAGTATGGAGCTATATGAGCCTATATACAGACCTACCCGGTACTTTTCCAAAAATTTGACCGTTTCGCTTCGAAACCCTTCCCATCGTGTTCTAAATGACGAGACGTGAACAACAAATCCAAACAACCCATATCACAATGAACGTGTGTGAATTTCCCAGGTTGAACCTATACCCCCATATAGCCAGTATAGGACTACATGGGGCTATATACAGAAAATTTGACCACCCCTCCCCCATATAGCCAGTATGAGCCTATATACAGACCTCGGTGACTTTTCCCAAAAATTTCACCGATTCGCTCCGGGACCCCTCCCATTGTGTTTTTCTCGGCGAGACGAGAAAAACGAGACCCCACAACCCATAGTAAAGCCCACAACAAATTTTGACCACCCCATAAAGCGAGTATGGTATATACCCATACAGGCATTTTCCCGTATGTTGTATAATACAGACCCCTATTGTAGGGGTAAAGTCCGAGTTCCGCTTTTTATATTTTCGGGAAAAAAATCGTAATTTTACATGCACTCGGCTTGATAGGCAGGCCCCGGTTAGCCCGGGGACCGATATCAGCCCTTTTGGCTACATGTGATAGGGGTTTTCCCCTATTTTAGGGGTAAAGTCCGTGTTCCGCTTTTTATATTTTCGGGGGAAAATCCTAATTTCACACGCACCCACCCCATTGACTTGATAGGTAGGTGCCAATAAGCCCCCACCGATATTAGCCCTTTTGGCTAGGGTTGATAGGTGTTTTCCCCTATTTTAGGGGTAAAGTCCGTGTTCCGCTTTTTATATTTTCGGGAAAAAATCCTAATTTTACACGCACCCACCCCATTGACTTGATAGGCAGGTCCCAATAAGCCCGGGGACCGATATTAGCCCTTTTGGCTAGGGTTGATAGGGGTTTTCCACTATTTTAGGGGTAAAGTCCGTGTTCCGCTTTTTATATTTTCGGAAAAAAATCCCAATTTTACATGCACCCACCCATGACTGGATGCCCCTTCACCAATGCTTCACTTTGATACCTCACTCGACCCAATCGGACCATGCAGCGTATTTGAAATCTGGGGACTACTTTTTCTGCGCGGAAGCTTTCTTCCGCGACCGTATTACCGCCAGACCGCATCACCGCGAAAGAATATATGCCCAGGGGCCCTTTGCCGGAACTATAGTGACCCGGAGTTACCTCCCCCTAGATTGGAACTCTTCTGTGTTGGAGGTAGTTTTTGGTGTCTTGAGCTGGTGGCGCCCCCTGGCGGATGCAAGAGTTTCCTCCCCCGGCAAAAGTTGACTTTAAATCCCGTGGACATACTACTCACATGCAGGGTGATACATGTGTCAATCGGTCAGACATTTCCAAGGATGCCAAGTTCTAACTTAAAACAACCATGTCAGACTTCATTCCTTCACTCAGAATAATTGGATCTAACTTTTACAAAACCTGCAGCTCACAATAGCTCCTGGATCTACAACAGATAAATAAAGGGACCTATTTTATCTGTGCTATGGCAAAAATATCATGTAGAATGGGATTGTGTGGATAATATTAGATTCATGGAAGTTGAAGTCCTGCAGCATGCTTCACAAATATCATCAAAGGTCATAAAACTTTCTGCTTCTGCTCTGCACCAGTGTGGATCTATACTTGTTTTTTTGTTTTTTTTTGTTTTTTTTACAAAATTATCTCCCTTGACCAGGTAAGCACTTGAGTGTCTAAAATGATGTAGCTTCTAGAAACAAAGACTTCATTTCCTGAGTAGAGGTAAAAACCGAACGTATTTTGATTATTTTATTCAAATTTCAATTCCACTCCTGGTATATGTAGTACATGTATAAAATACACAAAGAACAGGTATATATGTATCTCATTACATTCTTAACCAAAGATCAATACCTGGGTGATATTACAACGATACCATGGTGTTATATATTATGATTGGCTTAACTTTAGCTGCTGAAAATATTTCTAATTTGAGGGCAATGGGCAATCATACTAAATTTATTTTCATAACTTCATTTATTTTCACAATAAGCAACATAATCGAGATTAGCAAGTGAAGTTTTACAACATAATATAATATGCATCATGGGTCTCCTTCAGTTTAGTGTAGACATATATACCCTTGAATATCTGTTACCATGATTCAGTCATAATATTGTCTGTATTATATTGATGTCGACAAGGAATAAACATAATTATTTGATAGTATTATTAATTGTATGTTGCTTATGATTAACATTAACTTTCTATTCGCTGGAATCCAGCCATTTGTTCCATATGGGCAATATTCTCATCAGCCATCACCATTCAATATGAATGTGATACATGTACAAGTTCATGGTAATTGATACATTACGGTGAAGGTGACATGTAACACCAGTATACAAAATTATTCCGAGCGCATTGAATCATCACATGATGCTGAGACAGATCAGAACGGAATGTCGGTAAAATCAGGTGTGTTTTGTAGAGGATTCTGTACTGTACACATGTAAAATATGAAGTGTTGATGTTCAGGGCCTATAGCACAAAATCACAAGCAAGTTGGTAAAACTAGGCACACAGGGTTTCATTTCTGCCGCTAACGTGTTGATTTGGGTGGGGGCGTCCTCTCAGGGGGAGGTGTGGGAGGGAAGGAGCCTAATGTCAAGCAGTATTCCAGGTTTTCCATCAATATACTCTATTCCATACCCCAATATTTCAAGCACGTGAAATCAGACAAAAATTATTTGCGGGGAATGTGACTTCCACATCCCTACACATGTAGCTGGACATGCTAGTGGGGAACCCTCAACCCCAGGTTAATTACCATTGGTGAAGTTAACGTCCAACAAATGCAAAACTGAGCTTGGCATCCAGCCCTATGTTATTCATTGATGTATTCTCCTACGGACCCTGTTGCCTCGACGGAGGTCTCTGCGCTCATCCAGCGCTTGTTTGTTCAAGATTGACTCTTGTTCGCGTCTGCATGACGAAGAGATAATTTGCGAACATGTAAGACTTGTTTGTCCATGGTATAGTAAGACATGTTGGTATCGTGACGTTCATTTGTCTACGAAACTATCTTACATGTTTTCGGGAGTGGACTCGGGTGTGTTAACATGACTGTATTACATGTACTGCTCAACTCAGGAACTCAGACAAACACAGTATATGTGGTATGGATGAAACATGTTTTAATCAATCAATCCATATCAATTTTGTGTATAATATTGCAGATAAACGAGATGGCTTCAGTTTGGGTACTTTGATAATTTCGTAATAATTTTAGTCTGCCCGAAAATGACATGCCTGGTGGGTTGTCATCATGCCCTGGATACAGCCAGAGCATGGCTCTAATGTTGGGTTGGGAAGAACATGACTGCAGTACCTGTTTACAAAAGATAAAGATGCAGACTGCAGCTCATGTCTTCCCTCAGTGGCAATTGGAACAGAAGAGGACATGCACATATATACTTTGCATGATAAATACATAAGATTGTCGACATGTGGAACATACTCTCGCCACAACACAATACCAAAATAATCTTTGATACACTAAATATCTATGACAACCCAGGCCAGCCACTGCATCAATGTCATATTTTGGACCATATGTCGATATGACACAAACAGATATAAGGAGATCAATAGAAAGGGTGTATGTTCTCAAATACTATAGCAAATAGTGATGTGGCTATGAAGCATATCCAACATGTCAACAAACACATATATGTTACATCAATTAACCAAAAAGGCAAATAAGTCTTCAAATACTCTTACTTGAAATTATTCACATCTGTTAATGTTTATAATTAACAAATCAAATCTTTAGTTTGAACATAGTTTAAACATTAACTCAAAAGGATCTATGACAAACAATGCATCTGCTGTGTCAATAAATACCCTAAAACAAAAGAGTTAGGCAGGCAATGCCTCCATGGAACAATACACATTCCAAAGGGAGAATTCAAATCCCCTCTGAGCCTAAAATATAACATAGAATAAACCTAAACACTGATGCATGGTAAACCAAGTTACCTATACCCAGAATTAACAAACATCACCAAACCAGTGCAAGATTCGTCTCTAGAATTTAGACTATGCTCAACATTCGTTAAAAACAAAGCACTACAAGTTTCAAATAACTTTGCAGCTAAATCTGCCTAGTTAACACAGCAAAATCTCAACACACCGTTGCACTAAACTCTTAACAAGTTAATTGCAAATATTGTTTAACTCAACTTGAAAATAAGTAAACTTCTCTCACCTGTTTACAAAAGATAAAGATGCAGACTGCAGCTCATGTCTTCCCTCAGTGGCAGTTGGAACAGAAGAGGACAATATGCCATGTGCTCAGTAGTTTTGAAGGCAAAATCACATGACTTCTGTGTAAACAGATGGGGCTCTGTACATGAGCTCAGGAGACACATATATTTACTTCAAACTAGTAAACAATCAGAGACTATAGTGACCAGTCTCTGAGGGGTTACAAACAGAATAACAGAGGCAACCAAGAGCTCCTCACACAAACGTGGTCGTATCAACTGTTAAGCAAATCTAAGTGTAAATCTACATCATTGATAACACAACGGTATTAATTTCTAGGCATCCTGGAGTCAAATGTTTCAGTAAGTCATAATAATACTAGTGGGCCCATCACGAATCAGTGTCGAGAAAACAGGTGCCATTTCACTAGGTTATCTTTTAAGGTTATCGTGTAACTCTGGGCCTTTCTGGATATTTGGATGCGGTAGCCCCCTATTTACGGTACGTATCTATTATCATATGAAGATTTGAATATCGCTTATTGTTTCTTAATTGCATTCCCGAGAAAGGTTTCCTCTGCGTAACTAATTACTACTCAAGTTTTGAGTGAAAGGTACCTGTTCACCCAAACTTGAGTTACTTTTCACTCAACTTGAGTTACTTTTCACTCAACTTGAGTTAAAACCACACAAGTTCACTCAACTTGAGTGGGATCAATTTTCACTCTTATGCTTGAGTGAATGTCACTCAAGTTGAGTGCATTTAACTCAAGTTGAGTGAAAAGTAACTCAAGTTGAGTGAAAATCTCACTCAAGAATTGAGTGGGATCAATTTCCACTCTTACTTGAGTGAAATTTCACTCAACCTTTTTTAGAGAGTAATTTCCCCCTCATTTCCAATTTAATCACCACTCATCCTGACTTCACTTAGCGGGGTAGGTGGTAGGAAGGTGTGTCAGTGCTTCTTTGGCGTGATGACTAACAAAGAGAAAGCTTAGCTACTCCGATGAATACATACATAGTTTATCAAATTGGGTTACTTAAACTCTCGAAGTAGAAGTGATACACTATCATAACTCGTTTCTATATATCCCACACTTCATGAAAAACAACGTTACCGTTTTGACAAAATAAGTCAAGCGATCATTTTTAGGTCAAAATGTCAAATATGGTAAAAATATTCCCCAAATATCGCTTTTTGTTTTGGATTGCTTGCTGGGTGCATGACATGTTTTGTATGAATACTACTAAGTGTGTCGAATTGAGTTAGTATTTAAACAAATCAAAACAACAGCATTTTAAAAATAGGTCAGGGGTCAATTTGCGACAAAAATCTGAACTTTGAAAGAATAGGGCGAATACTACTATCGCCGATTAATGCTACAGCGGTGACATTATTTTACATGAGGACTGGTCGAATTGTATTAAGTTTAGCAAACACTGGATTGAAACTTATGATCAAAACGATAAAGTTATGGTCAAACATTATGGTCATAAGAATGAAAATGAGCCAAAACGGTTTTATCGGAAATTCTACCATACGATATGCAAGTGTTAAAATGTTTTGACTGGTGCTTCGAGCACTGAAAATATATATGCTACTATATTTCCACAGATCGGTCCTTACTCCCAGAGATAACTTCAAGGCAATGGATGAAAAGGGCAGAGAATTTCTTCAGGGTGTTTCTAGTTTCTGGAGAGGAATGGAAAATCCAGAGTCTCAAAGTAAAATGCGAAATGTCGCCACAAGTTATCTGGAAGATTTCTTCGGGCGCCTGAACAACCACGATCCCCAAACACCCCCCAAAAATGACTTTTCTTTGGATCTCAAGGATATTATAGAAATTAATGACCGATCTGTCAGCATGGAACAGTTGATCAAGATTTACGATCAAGACGTTGTACGCCAAGGTGAGTCATTGGCAGATTAAGTTTTCCTGTTTATCGTTGTCGTTCTGCCTGGTCCTACATTGCGCATATTACGCGCATTCGCCCTCCGTCGGAGATGATAGTTAGGGTTGCTTCCCGGACCCAACACACATTTATGGACGTAATTTTCAATCTATCCAAAAAAATTGTATTTGTCGTCATGCAAAAAGGCTTGATATCATAACCTGATATGTCCCAGTTCTTTCTTAGTTCTGAAATCATAGTTAGCAAATGTTGAAATGGTAACAGGTCATATATTAATCGCAACCTAAGGGTAAATTAAAAATGGATGCCAGCTTTTCAAGTTCACCGATAACGCCATCAAGCATACGTTCATCAGGGTGACTTAGTGGTCTACTACATACATAAATAGCGACTCTAATCCAAACCAATATAGGAGTTGTCTTTTTGCAAAACAAAATAAACATACAGTTGAAATATTGCTCACCGTCGAATAAAATTGTATTCTCTCTCGCGCTCTCTTTATATCGAGCAGACAATTTGGAGAACCTGTTCGGTCATGTGAGAGAAGATGCAATTCTCAATTATTTAAGAGCAATTGGTTTGTTAAATAAATTTTATTTGTTACGTTTGATGGATTGTTTAACGTCTTTCGGTAGAGTCTGTGTATATTTAGCTGAAACATTGCTGAACGTGAGTAGTAGTATACATGCAAAAAAGGTCGTATTGGCCTCTTTGCACTTAAACTTGAGGGATAACTCTTGATTCCCGTGGAGCGTCCGACAGGGGGCGCCACCAGCTCAAGAGAGCTCCCCGCAAAAGGGAGGTAACTCTTGATGCACTTTTGTGATTTTTGGCAAATGCCGGGTTATCTTCCCTGATTCGAACATTTGCATATTAAATCTATACGGGAAATGCCTGTATGGGGTATGGATGATCCGATTGGGTCGTATGAGGTATCAATATGAAGCCTATGTGTGGGGTTGGAATAGTGTCATTCTGCGCATGCGCGGTAGACCAAGGGTATGGAAATAGACGTTTTGGGATCTAGGGAAGCCACTAATGGTCCGATTGGGTCGAGTGAGGTATCAATGTAAAACCTATGTGAGGGGGCATCTGATGGGCTGGGTGTGGGATTGAAATAGCGTCATTCTGCGCATGCGCGGTGGACCAAGGGTATGGAAATAGACGTTTTGGGGTCTAGGTGGGCCCCTAGTGGTTCGATGGAGTCGTATGAGGTATCCATGTGAAGCCTATGTGAGGGGGCATCTGACTGGACTAGTGGCTGGGGCGTTGTCACCATTCTGTACATGCGCAGACAGGGAATTGTGGGAAAAGGGTATGGAAATAGACGTTTTGGGATCTAGGGGAGCCCCTAATGGGCCGATGGAGTCGTATGAGGTATCCATGTGAAACCTATGTGAGGGGGCATCCGCCTGGACTAGTAGCTCGGGCGTTGTCACCATTCTGTACATGCGCAGACAGGGAATTGTGGGAAAAGGGTATGGAAATAGACGTTTTGGGATCTAGCGGAGCCCCTAATGGGCCGATGGAGTTGTATGAGGTATCCATGTAAAGCCTATGTGAGGGGACATCTGCCTGGACTAGTGTCTCGGCCGTCGTCAAGAGTATGCGCATGCGCAGACAGGGAATTGTGGGAAAAGGGTATGGAAATAGACGTTTTGGGGTGTGGGTGGGCCACTCGTGGTCCTATGGAGTCGTATGAGGTATCCATGTGAAGCATCCGTGAAGGCGTATCCGACGGTGTGGGCGATACGTGGAACTGACGTCATTCTGTGCATGCGCAGTAGACCAAGTGTATGTAAATAGACGTTTTGGGATCTAGGTGAGCCCCTAATGGGCCGATGGAGTTGTATGAGGTATCAATGTAAAGCCGTCGTGAAGGGGCCTCTGCTTGGACTAGTGAATCGTCCGTGTTCAACATTCCGCGCATGCACAGACAGGGAATTGTGGGAAAAGGGAATGGAAATAGACGTTTTGGGGTTTAGGTGGGCCACCAGTGGTCTGTTGGAGTCGAGTGAGGTATCAATGTGAAGCACACGTGAGGGTGCATCCGACTGGGTGGATGTGGGGTAGGAATATCGTCATTCTGCGCATGCGCAGGCAGGCCGTAGTATGGAAATATACATTTTGGGGCCGATGTGAACCACTAGTGGTCCAAATGGGTTGTGGGAGGTGTCAAAGTAAAGCTTTTGTCGGGTAGAGTCAATAAGTCGAGTCAATCTGCGCATGCGCAGTTGGGTGTAGTAAGTAAAGTGGCCATTTTGGGGAAGTGAAGGAAGGTATTTGGTGTAGAGATGGACCACTATTGCTCCGAATGCATCGTGTGGGGTGTCATTTTGTAGCTCTCGGGGTGTAGACCCCGATTTGTGGGCTGTCCACGTCATCTGTGATGTCATGGGTGACGTCATCAGGACGAGTAGTAGCGCAAGTGAGCATTTTGGGACAGTGAAGGAAGGTATTTGGAGTGGAGAGGAGCCATCCTTGGTCCGAATGCGTCGTGGGAAGTGTCATCTTGCAGTTCTCGGGGTGTAGACTCCATTTAAGGGATGTCCACAGCATCTGTGACGTCACCAGTGACGTCATCAGTACGAGTAGTAGCGAAAGAACATGTTTTATAATTGGCTCAGTGCCAATTTTTCCCACGATTTGCGGGATATCCACAGCATCTGTGACGTCATTGGTGACGTCATCAGTACGAGTAGTAGCGAAAGTGGGCATTTTGGGTCAGTGAAGGAAGGTATTTGGTCTAGAGATGGACCATCCATATCTGTCATGCATTATACCATATCTTTTCTGTATTATACCATATCTGTCTCGCATCATACCAAATCTGTGCTGTATTATACCACATGAATAACAACAAGTTCAGCAATGTTCATACAGTTTATTATCCCCAATGTTACATCATACCCAGGCTGGGGGAGCCGCCCTGGGTATGTTTAGTATGTTCACAGCAAAACAAATCGAAATATCAAACACCATGTTTTATTATTTAACGCACCGTCACATTAGGTACAAGTGTTTACTGAGCTCAAGTCAACGATCAGCATGTAGACATATAGAGTATGTACGGCATGTTATGGTATTCATCAGTGCACGGGTGACGCGTTCAACCGATGGGTTGGTCGGTCAGCTTGGTCGCGAAAAACGTAACATTGGTGACCCTCTCCACTGTCCACTTGGTATTGGGGCGTTGTTGTTGGGCCCATTCCAAGGGATCCGCGATGTCCAGTTTCTCCAGCATCGTCTCTAGTGACGCCCTATCCGTGATGGTAAACGGTTGGTGAAATACCCGGATGTTACTGCTCGGGTAAAAGTATCGGACTTGGTCTGTCTCCTTATGCTGCAGCACATAACCAAACGCCAGATTTAATTTGAAGGACATAGCTTGGTCATTGAAGACGGCTTCCATGTTGCTGCGTAGACGGGCGAGATCGGTCAGTCGGAAGTTGTAGATACCTTGAATAGGGCGATGACGGTGGAAACAGTGCCGTATCATGGGCCAATGGCGCCGATAGATGTCACTCACTGAATGGGCGTCCTGTAAGAGATCGCTAGGAACATTTATGGGCTCGTCCAGAAAATGTTCGATGTCGTCAGGCGTATGACTCGAAACCGTAACGCTGGGGTCCGGCTGGATATCCAGGCCCTCCTGGACTGTGGGTATAGGCGGGCTCTTCATCGTCGCATCACCAGTGGCGTTCGTCTCCCCGGGTTCATCTTCACTGGGTCTGACCTTCCGCGGCTCCTCTTTAGTGGAAAGTTGTCGCCCAAACCGTAGAGACGGGGCATGAATCAAACGTTGGTATTGTCTTAACCGACTGGGTCGTTTGAAGAGTCGACCACAATCGTTACATTGTACCGTCGCACCCGCGTGAAGTGCCCTCTCATGGCGCAGTAAATTATCCTCCCGATTGAATGACCGTGAGCAGATTATACAAGTATACCGTGCATCGTTGTGGGTGGAGGCCTCATGGCGGCGCAAGTCGTGCAGACGAATAAACTGCTTCTGGCAAGTTGTGCAAGTGAACATCTTGGTGGCTGACACAGTGTCTGATGAAACGGCCAGGCCGCTTCCCTTTTATAGCACGCTAGCTGGTGATCTATTTTTAGCACACTCAGTTAAACTACCACAAGTCGAGGACCGAGACTGGTGTACTGGTGTATGCCTGAGCCGCATTACGCGCGTGTGTGTGTGCGTGTGTGGGCAGTGGATTTTACATCCGGTGAGTGAGTGAGTGTGAGTGAGTGTGAGTGAGTGAGTGAGTGAGTGAGTGAGTGAGTGAGTGAGTGAGTGAGTGAGTGAGTGAGTGAGTGAGTGAGTGAGTGAGTGAGTGAGTGAGTGAGTGAGTGAGTCTGAGTGAGTGAGTGAAGCGTGCACAACGCCCGTGAGGCGTCCCCAACGCCCGTCTTAACGCATGGACGCACTAACGACGGTGAGTGAGTGAGTGAGTGAGTGAGTGAGTGGGATCCGACTGGACTAATGTATCGTCCGTTTTCATCATTTTGCGCATGCGTAGTCTGGCCGTAGTATAGAAAGCAGGCGTTTTGGGGATTTGTGGAGGTTTGTTGAGTGGTTGACCATCCCTGGTCAGATGGATCGTGTGGGGTATCAATGTGAAGCTCTCGAATGGCTGTCACCCGTCAAGGCCCGTCGTTACACCTTAACGCCTGTCTCAACGACTCAACGCCCTATCTTTACGCCTTAACGCCCTAGCATAACGCCTTGACGCCATGATACAGACAGATGAGTGAACAACAACAACAACAAGGATAAGAGAACAACAACAACAACAACAATCGTTCATATAGCTTATTTTCCCCTTCATCATAACATACCCACGCTGGGGGAGCCGCGTTGGGTAGGTTTACAATTCAAGAAGTCTCTTTTCCAATCAGAGGCCACCATTTGGTTCTGTCAGGTTTTACATCCGGGTCCTCATTTTACATCCGGGTTTTGGACACCTGTTGACCTCAATAATTTGCATATGACCTCTGTGAGGTCACTTCCGCTTCTGTTCACGTGACCGGAACTGACCTTTGGCCCCTGCGCGCAATTTTTATCCGGTATTGTTTTTTCAGCGCGCAGGGGCCAAAGGTCAGTTCCGGTGACGTGAAATTTGTTTTGCTGTGAACATACTAAACATACCCAGGGCGGCTCCCCCAGCCTGGGTATGATGTAACATTGGGGATAATAAACTGTATGAACATTGCTGAACTTGTTGTTATTCATGTGGTATAATACAGCACAGATTTGGTATGGTGCGAGACAGATATGGTATAATACAGCAAAGATATGGTATAATGCATGACAGATATGGATGGTCCATCTCTAGACCAAATACCTTCCTTCACTGACCCAAAATGCCCACTTTCGCTACTACTCGTACTGATGACGTCACCAATGACGTGACAGATGCTGTGGATATCCCGCAAATCGCGGGAAAAATTGGCACTGAGCCAATTATAAAACATGTTCTTTCGCTACTACTCGTACTGATGACATCACTGGTGACGTCACAGATGCTGTGGACATCCCTTAAATGGAGTCTACACCCCGAGAACTGCAAGATGACACTTCCCACGACGCATTCGGACCAAGGATGGCTCCTCTCCACTCCAAATACCTTCCTTCACTGTCCCAAAATGCTCACTTGCGCTACTACTCGTCCTGATGACGTCACCCATGACATCACAGATGACGTGGACAGCCCACAAATCGGGGTCTACACCCCGAGAGCTACAAAATGACACCCCACACGATGCATTCGGAGCAATAGTGGTCCATCTCTACACCAAATACCTTCCTTCACTTCCCCAAAATGGCCACTTTACTTACTACACCCAACTGCGCATGCGCAGATTGACTCGACTTATTGACTCTACCCGACAAAAGCTTTACTTTGACACCTCCCACAACCCATTTGGACCACTAGTGGTTCACATCGGCCCCAAAATGTATATTTCCATACTACGGCCTGCTTGCGCATGCGCAGAATGACGATATTCCCACCCCACATCCACCCAGTCCGATGCACCCTCACGTGTGCTTCACATTGATACCTCACTCGACTCCAAAAGACCACTAGTGGCCCACCTAAACCCCAAAACGTCTATTTCCATTCCCTTTTCCCAAAATTCCCTGTCTGCGCATGCGCGGAATGTTGAACACGGACGATTCACTAGTCCAAGCAGAGGCTCCTTCACGACGGCTTTACATTGATACCTCATACAACTTCATCGGCCCATTAGGGGCTCACCTAGATTCCAAAACGTCTATTTACAAATTGGTTTACTGCGCATGCGCAGATCTACTGCGCATGCGCAGAATGACGTCAGTTCCACGTGTCGCCCACCCCGTCGGATGCGCCTTCACGAAAGCTTCACATGGATACTTCATACGACTCCATAGGACCGCGAGTGGCCCACCCACACCCCAAAACGTCTATTTCCATACCCTTTTCCCACAATTCCCTGTCTGCGCATGCGCAGACTGTTGACATTGCCCGAGCCACTAGTCCAGGCGGATGCCCCCTCACATAGGCTTCACACTGATACCTCACTCGACTCCATAGGCCCATTAGGGGCTCCCCTAGATCCCAAAACGTCTATTTCCATACCCTTTTCCCACAATTCCCTGTCTGCGCATGCGCAGACTGTTGACAACGCCCGAACCACTTGTCCAGCCGGATGCCCCCTCACATAGGTTTCACATTGATACCTCATACGACTCCATCGGCCCATTAGGGGCTCCCCTAGATCCCAAAACGTCTATTTCCATACCCTTTTCCCACAATTCCTTGTCTGCGCATGCGCAGAATGGTGACAACGCCCGAGCCACTAGTCCAGGCAGATGCCCCCTCACATAGGCTTCACATTGATACCTCATACGACTCCATCGGCCCATTAGGGGCGCCCCTAGATTCCAAAACGTCTATTTTCATACCCTTTTCCCACAATTCCCTGTCTGCGCATGCGCAGAATGGTGATAACGCCCGAGTCACTAATCCAATCAGATGCCCCCTCACATAGGCTTCACATGGATACCTCATACGACTCCTTCGGGCCGTTAGGGGCCCACCTAGACCGCAAAACGTCTAATTCCATACCCTTGGTCCACCGCGCATGCGCAGAATGACGCTATTTCAACCCCACACCCAGCCCATCAGATGCCCCCTCACATAGGTTTTACATTGATACCTCACTCGATCCAATCGGACCATTAGTGGCTCCCCTAGATCCCAAAACGTTTATTTCCATACCCTTGGTCTACCGCGCATGCGCAGAATGACACTATTCCAATCCCGCACCCAGCCTATCAGATGCCCCCTCACATAGGCTTCATATTGATACCTCATACGACCCAATCGGATCATCCATACCCCATACAGGCATTTCCCCGTATAGATTTAATATGCAAATGTTCGAATCAGGGAAGATAACCCGGCATTTGCCAAAAATCAAGAGTTACCTCCCTTTTGCGGGGAGCTCTCTTGAGCTGGTGGCGCCCCCTGTCGGACGCTCCGCGGAAATTAAGAGTTATCCCTCAAGTTTAAGTGCAAAGAGGCCAATGCGACCTTTTTTGCATGTATACTACTACTAACGTGACATTCAGTTCAATTCTCTCGTTTTTCTCAAATACATAATAAGCCAACGACTTTATTAATGGTAAGCTTATATTTCGAAATACTTTGATGGTTATAGGACTCTTTGCCAAAGCTCGGGATTCGGATAGTTAAAAAATTCCGTATTTGCATAATATTGACTGATTACTTACTATAATTTCCCAATTCACTTCACTCACTTAATTACACCAAGCTGTCTGAAACAGATACTTGATGACGAGGATCGATGACAAAGTAACAATCGATGCCATGTTTCTCTCTGGATCTATATCAACATATATTTTAACTGGACTGTTTTAGTGTGGTGACAAATTTACTACAATGCTCTTTTCTTTACACAGGATGGCAGATGTTTCAAGGGACATTTTTTGGCTACGTTCCATCTTCTGGAAATTACATATATTCCTTAGCAAATCATATATTGCAGAGGTAACACAAGTCGTGCCTATAGAACGATATTTCAACTCTGGTAAGTTTTGTCACCATCTTATTATATGATTGCGTATTGTTGCAAATATTCTATCAGCTTCTAGTTGTTGACATAGTCCTACCATGAGATGATGGGTATATACTGGTATATGTTCGATGAACGTTCTATTCTACCAAATCATTATTTGTAGGCCTATTCATTCTTTCATATTACTCGGTATAAACCTGAAGAAAAAAAAAAAACATTTCACAATTTTGGAATTGTAAGTTTTATTTCAGGCTGATCATGCCCCTTAACAAACCCAATCCATAATTGAGATGTTTTAAGTTTTAGTCTATGCAAGTTGGCACATTCTTTATCTACCGAAACAAAAATCGGATGTTAGGAGTTCCTGAATGGGGAGGCAGGAGGGAGTAATTTCATGTAATTTAATCCACTAAAAGTTTAAAGTTTCGGAAATATTGAAAAAAACAACAACGAATTTCTGGCCACACACGATAGCCTTTGAATTTACCCATGGTCCTCGGCTACGTTGCAACATTGTTGCAGAAACGTATAAAACAGGGCTATTCCACCAAGCGCCTTCACTCAAAGTTTCTCAAATTTGACGATTTGGCGATATATCGCATGCTGATAGCAAAATACGAGCGTAGCGTGCAAGATCTATGGCGTTACGTTTCGTAACTTGTGTCTAATTCCGCTTAACCCGGGGCTAGGGGCCGTATGAACCTATGTACTTCAAGATCATCACGGTGCTCATATGAACAGTCACAATCAAAGCGTGACTGACATGCATCATTCTCTAGATGACGACTTTACACAACGATTATTATGGATTAAGAATACTGATCAGCGATACGGATTTTATATTTTTGGAACATCATGATGTCTTGTCGGCATCATTGAAAACTGTTGACCGCTTCTCTCTTGTAGGAAACTAGCCTATGTTTATGTATACTATGATTGTGATTTTGAATTTGGTGCTAATACTGTTATGTGGAATATGGAATAGGTCTTTGGATTATGGACGCGGATATTCTTTAATGGACGACGGCTGAATTATGAATGACGGAATAGACGCTTGTAATGCAAATGGGCTCACAATGAGCCAAATATGAAATCAAGAAGTGCTAGTGTCTCATGTCTTTCTTTCCACAGATGGGGGTTAAAATTCAGCCCTTTAGCTCCGGGCCAAGCAGCCAGAACAAAGTGTACTTCAGTTTTCCGATTTGTCGAAGCAAATGTTAAATGTCGGCGAAAGAGGTTTTGTCCGGTCACATAAAACAATTATTTACAGAGAACGACCTGCCACTGGCCATGACTATCACGCAGAAACCCCGTCACTGGTGGCGATCAGAGGCCAGGGGCGATACCAACCTGCAAATATGACAGAGACAAATACAAAGGTTTACAATGGTGTATGGGAATAGTATTATATTTATGCAGAACGAGGAATATTACGGTTTACCAAAGTTAATATTTACCGTCATATTTAAACTACATTCAATAGAGAAACTTTACGAATGTATGCAACGCTTATATTTGGCGGCCTGGCTGCTGACCACTCTCAATGGCCTGTCGTTAAGAGGTGCCTGGATGCTGGCCCCATACCAAGGTATGTCGTTTGGGCGAGTCTAGGGATGTAGGGTTCAACATTCCACTGATGTGACGGCTGATCAGTGTCCTTCAAGCAAGTATAGGCTAGTGCGGCACTTCTCCAGTCTCACGGCTTCGTGTAAAACAGACCCATGAGTAGTAGTGTAAACACATTTCGAGTTAACTTTCACCCGGATGTAGTGACGTCATGGGGAGGATTGGGGAGGAACTAGTGGTGCCATCTGTACACATTGGTGGCAAAAACCCGCACTAGGGGGAGACAACTCGATCTGCATATTGGCGGCTGATGTGGGTGTGGGTGTGGGTTCAAAATGGCGGCTGATGTGGGTGTGTGTGTGGGTTCAAAATGGCGGCTGATGTGGGTTGGGATGGGACAAAATGGCGGCTGATGTGGGTTGGGATGGGACAAAATGGCGGCTGATGTGGGTTGGGATGGGACAAAATGGCGGCTGATGTGGGACGGGTTCAAAATGGCGGCGCAAGGGAGCAAACGAGGCGGTGGGGAGGTCACAGGGAGAAAAAACCCTCACATTACCCTCAAAAAACGTCTAAGCCATATAATAATAATAAACATAATCTATAGGTGTTGTACCATGTTAATAGGATCAGTCTAGCATCTGTACCACCCTAGGGTCGAGTGTTTATTGTCCCGTGTATCTCCGCAAGAAAACAACAAACAAAATGGCGGCTCCAGGATGGTGTGGGGACGCCCTTTCCACAACACGGCGTCGACCGTAGCGCCATCTGCACACATTGACGCAAGGGAGACAACTCGTGTACACCAAGAGTATGGAAATAGCCGTGTTGGAGCTAGCGGAGCTACTCATGGGCCGATGGAGTTGTATGAGGTATCAAAGTGAAGCTTATGTGAAGGGGCATCTGATGGGCTGGGTGTGGGGTTGAAATAGTGGCATTCTGCGCATGCGCGGTGGCCCAAGGGTATGGAAATAGCCGTGTTGGAGCTAGGGGAGCCAATAATGGTCCGATGGGGTCGAGTGAGGTATCCAAGTGAAGCTTAGGTGAAGGGGCATCTGATGGGTTGGGTGTGGGGTTGAAATAGCGGCCTTCTGCGCATGCGCGGTGGCCCAAGGGTATGGAAATAGCCGTGTTGGAGCTAGCGAAGCTACTCATGGGCCGATGGAGTTGAGTGAGGTATCGATGTGAAGCCTAGGTGAAGGGGCATCTGACTGGACTAGTGGGTTTGACATAGCGTCATTCTGCGCATGCGCATAGACGTTTTGGGATGATGGGGAGTCCCTAATGATCCAATGGGGTCGAGTGAGGTATCCAAGTGAAGCTTAGGTGAAGGGGCATCTGATGGGTTGGGTGTGCGGTAGGAATATCATTCTGCGCATGCGCAGATGCAATGCGGAGCTCTCGTCCAATCAGAAGCGAGTATTTCAAATCCGCCACGGAGCTCTCGTCCAATCAGAAGCGAGTATTTTGACCCGGTGCATTATGGGACATATCCAAGATGGCGGCACGTATGTTCAAGATGGCGGCACATCCGGTGTCGAAAACTGGCCATTTCTGTCGGGATGTGGTCACCTAGTGTCGGAAACTGGACCCTGTGTGGATCCCGCTAGACGTGTTGGAGCTAGGGGAGCCACGAATGGGCCAATGGAGTCGTATGAGGTATCCAAGTGAAGCCTTCGTGAAGGGGCATCTGATGGGCTGGGTGTGGGGTTGAACTATCGGCATTCTGCGCATGCGCAGTCTGGCCGTAGTATAGAAATAGACGTGTTGGGGTGGTGGTGGTCCCTTAGTGGGTCGATGGGATCGAGTGAGGTATCCATGTGAAGCCCAGGTGAGGGAGTTACACTAGGGTGTCGTATCCATTCTGTTGCGCAGGTCACGTGGGGGTTGTGACGTCACTTCCGGGTTTTTCACTAAAACTACCTCCAAACATAGAAGAGTTCCTAATGTTTCCTCTTAGACGTCCGTATGTTCAACCGCCGGGGTGTTTTCCCGCCGCGGTTCGCCCCGGCGCCCTCCCACCGTGCGCGCGCGCGAAAAAACGGAAAACGGACTTTACCCCTAAAATAGGGGAAAACCCCTATCACCTCTAGCCAAAAGCATTAATATTGGTCCCCGGGCTTAATGGCACCTGCCTATCAAGTCAATGGGGTGATGTGAATAACAACAAGTTCAGCAATGTTCATTCAGTTTATTATCCCCAATGTTACATCATACCCAGGCTGGGGCAGCCCTGGGTATGTTTAGAATGTTTAGTATGTTCACAGCAAAACAAATTGAAATATCAAACACCATGTTTTATTATTTAACGCACCGTCACATTAGGTACAAGTGTTTACTGAGCTCAAGTCAATGATCAGCATGTAGACATAGAGAGTATGTACGGCATGTTATGGTATTCATCAGTGCACGAGTGACGCATTCAACCGATGGCTGTGGTGAATCACCTTGGTAAGGAAAAATGTAACATTGGTCACCCTCTTCACTGTCCACTTGGTGTTGGGTCGTTGTTGTTGGGCCCATCCCAAGACATCCAATTGTTCCACTTGGTCCAGCATCATCTCAAGTGACCCCCGGTTAATGATGGTGAACGGTTGGTCGTACACTGGGTGGATGGTACTGGAATAGAAATAGCGCAATTCATCCGTCATCTTATGGCATAAGATGTACCCAAATGCTACATTTAATGTGAAGGCCGTAGGTTGATCATTGAAGATGGTTTCCACGTAGCTGCGTAGACGGGTGAGCTTGGTCAGTGGGAAATTGTAGATATCTTGACTAGGGCGATGACGGTGGAAACAGTGCCGTGTCATGGTCCAATGGCGCCGAGAGATGTCACTATCTGGATGATATTCGGGTAAGAGATCGCTAGGAACATTTATGGGCTCGTCCAGAAAATGTTCGATGTATGACGTATGACTCGAAACCGTAACGGTGAGGTCCGGCTGGAAATCCAGGCTCTTCCCAACTGTTGGTATAGGCGGGCTCTCCGTCATCGGATCACCAGTGGCATTCGTCTCCCCGGGCTTATCTTCACTGGGTCTGACCTTCTGCGTCTCCTCTTCAGTAGGAAGTTGTCGCCAAAACCGTGGAGACGGGGCATGAATCAACCGTTGGTGTCGCAGCAACTGACTGCTTCGTTTGAAGAGTTGACCACAGTCCTTACATTGTTCCGTCGCGCCCTCGTGGAATGAACGTTCGTGGCGCAGTAACTTATCCTCCCGATTAAATGACCGTGCGCAGGTTATACAAGTATACCGTGCATCGTTGTGGGTGGAGGCCTCGTGGCGTCGTAAATTATCTAGACGAGTAAACTGCTTCTGGCAAGTTGTGCAAGTGAACATCTTGGTGGTTGATAGAGTGTCTGATGAAATGGCAAGGCCGCTTCCCTTTTATAGCACGCTAGCTGGTAATCTATTTTTAGCACACTCTACCCCAAGTCGAGGATCGAGACTGGTGTACTGGTGTACGACTGAGCCGCATTGCGCGCGCGCGCGCATGAAGACCCTTATACATACCCAATGCAGGCGCAGACGCGAAGTGCCCGGATGATAGACACGGACGTCACCGATCCGAAAAGACACGGACGTACCCGAAAAGACACGGACGTACCCGAAAAGACACGAAGGTGAACGCCATTGTAGGAAACCCCCACAGACAGGTCAGTACATGCATTTATATGTTGTTCACGCATAATAAAAGGATTGATCTGTAATCTGTGTTGTTGTTGTTGTTCTCTTTTTTGGACTAACCCATCAGAATAGTACGTATCATTCTCCGTGTTGTTGTTGTTGCTCTCTTTTTTGGACTAACCCATCAGAACAGTACGTATCACGGACTACACCCGTAGAGCTACATCTGGTCTATAAAACACGTCTCTCTGGATCCCACACCTTCATTTCTACGGTTGCAGAGCCATGGCGGAGATCCAGCCCCATGCGACTCGCATTTTACAGCATGCCACCGCGGTGAATTCATTCACGGGTTACCGAGCAGTGGTCCGGTCCATGTTTGCAGATGGCGACGACAACGAGGGACGACGCCAGATCCTGAACGAGTTCACAGAAGCGGTCCTCCACAGAGTGCACTCGATGGAGAGGCGTGCCATCACTCACCACTACTGGACTATGACAGCCATCCTTGATGCTCGCGCTATGGACCAGGAGCGCTCACGCCGGAACCAGCGCCGGCAGGTTGGCCTCATACTAGTCTGTGCCCTATTGACCCTGGCGCTGTTGTATTGACAGTATAAATACGAGGGTCAGACAGAGTGTGTGTCATTCACCGTTCGACATTGGACCAAGCACGTCACCCGTCCTACGAGCCATCCTGCCCCTTACACCCTGGGTGGGGTTACACGTCTATGAAGATAAAGTCACCCTGGTGGAAGACCGAAGAGTTTGCTGGTCGCCCGCTGAGACCGTATCGAATACGGTGACGCTACACCGTGACGGCTGGACCAAATTTAAACGCGTGTTGAGCGGCGAGCTCGACGGACACGTCATCCACATAGACAATGCCATCTACGTATACCGTGGACCTTTCTTCCCACGTCTGGGCCGCTACCAAGATGCTACGCGAAGCTTCACCCTAGACCCCGATCTATGGACAGCCTTCGAGAAAGTGGTGTCTATCGTGGACCAGCTGTTTACACCGGACGAGCGATCATCAGACGAGTTGGAGTGGGCTCGTGCCCTGAGAGAAGTGGCGGCAGAACCCAATGAACAACTACATGAACCCGACGACGACGATGCCATTGATTACCCGGCTACACTCAACCAGCCCAGTGACATGACCACCTGATCCTTTTGATCTCACGGGGTTGTCCCTATAAATACGAGAAACAGTCAACTCTGGTACCATTCACGTACTGACCATGGCGGAGCATATGATACTGGCGTATCTCAGCTTGACCCCCGAGGTTTTCCTGCACGTGTATGCGGATACGGTCGATATCATGGAGGAGGTGGTGGGAGACACGGACCCTACACAACCGTGCCCGGCTCACATTCGTCTGTCCCGGGAGGGCTGGACCAAATTCAAACGGGTGTTGTCTGGTGAACTGGACGGCGACCTCATCCACTTGTGTCACGATGTGTACATCCGACGCGGCCCTTTCTTTGCTCAATTGGCTCGGCTAGATGGGGGTACAGTGCATTTTACCCTTCACCCTGATCTATGGTCTGCATTGGAAGATGCCGTGGTAGATGTGGATGAAGTGCTTATCAAGCGGTCATCAGACGAGTTGGACTGGTCATTTGCCATGGACACTGTGAAAGCCCATGAAGAAAATCAGAAAGAAACTCCGGCCCAAGATATACCCGTTATAAATAAACGATCCAGGGTGCATCATCATTTTGTCACCATGAAGCGCTGGGAGAAGGTGCTGGATAACTTATACTACAGTCCCGACAGTCCGGCGGCCTATAGTGCATTGTCGGCTCTCTATCGAGCGGCCAAACCCCAGGGGATACAACGTGCCCAAGTCCGAGATTGGTTAAGAAGACAAGACACCTATACCTTACATCGATCTGTCCGTCGCCATTTTCTACGGAACCGGGTCATCGTGGGAGGAATAGATGCCCAGTGGCAAGCGGATTTGGTCGATATGAGCGCCTTTGCCAAACACAACGATGAGAATCGGTATATCTTGACGTGCATCGATATCCTATCGAAGTATGCGTGGGTGGTACCCATCCGGACGAAAACGGGGGCAAATCTCATAGCGGCGTTCAAAGACATCTTCAAGACCGGGCGCAAACCTTTGTATTTGCAAACCGACGAAGGCACGGAATTCCTCAACAGACCGTTCCAAGCCTTTCTCAAGAAACAGAAGGTGTTTTTCTTCCATACGTACAACGAGACCAAGGCATCCGTGGTGGAAAGATTCAACAGGACATTTAAAGGCCGCATGTATAAATATTTCACCTACAAGAATACAAGGCGGTACATCGATGTTCTTCCGAAACTGGTGAGGGGTTACAATCGAGCCTATCATCGAAGTATACAGAGAGCCCCCATTACCGTGACCCAACGCAATGAAGCCTAAGTCCGGCGTGTCTTGTACCCCATACCATCGCAACGAGCACCGAAGGCGATGTTCAAGGTCGGGGACCCTGTACGGATCAGTAAAGTCAAGGGCAAGTTCGAGAAAAGTTACTTGCCCAACTGGAGCGATGAGCACTTCCTGATTAAACGGCGCCTACCCTGACAGCGGCGAGTCTATGAACTGGAAGATCTCCAAGGGGAAACGTTGCTGGGGACGTTTTACGAGACGGAATTACAGCCTGTTGTAAAAACACAACAAGACTACTACACGGTGGAGCAGATTTTGAAAACGGAACGTCGACGTGGCAAACTGTTTCATTTCGTGAAATGGCAAGGTTGGCCCAGTTCCTTCAATTCCTGGGTCGCTGCCAACCAGGTGAAACGACTATCAAGCCAGACACCACTGCCGTCCTCCTACATTCCACGTCCGACCATGAACACGGTGCAACCGTC
Organism: Hanleya hanleyi; assembly: GCA_036873755.1. NCBI lineage: Eukaryota > Metazoa > Mollusca > Polyplacophora > Lepidopleurida > Hanleyidae > Hanleya > Hanleya hanleyi. Next base: position 60,344 of record JAVTVY010022126.1, read on the forward strand.
TCTGAACACAGCGTCTTCCAAAACGCGCAAAGCGCAAGTAGGCTTTGGGGTGATAGTGCTAACCCTGCTGAGTGTGTTGTACGGAGGTGTGTTTTACGACGTAGCCTATGTCAGCACGTTACTTAACCAACTGAGAACACCAGGCACCAGTGAAACCAGTCTACAGAGAGCACCAGTCGTATCGAGCCCAGTCACCACCACCACACCGCGTGTACAAGCCACAACGAGTGTAAGCTCTACACCTACACCAAGTACGCCCACTACGTCTGAACACCCACCGGATTTCATCCCTCACAGTGAACCGACAACCCACGTTGTACCCACCCCCAGCACCATCCCTCGCAGTGAACAGACAACGACGACAGACGTTGTACCCACCACCACTCCAGTTCACTCGTACGAAATTTACAAGAGCGGGTTACCACGACAACGGATACACCTCGAACCATGGACCCTGGGTGGCAGCATCCCTTCACTTGCGTCATCGCAGGACCGACGGGCTCCGGCAAAACGCACTTCGTCAGGAAGCTCCTCGAACACGCCGACAGCATGATCACTCCACCCATTGCCAGAGTCGTGTGGTGTTACGGAGAATGGCAGGAAGCGTATGCAGCAATGCCCCACATCACGTTCGTGTGGAAGGCCTACCTAACCTGGCCGATTTGGAACCCGACACCTTGGTGGTTCTGGATGATCTCATGGCGGAGACGGATGCGCGGGTCACCCAACTCTTTACCAAAGGCAGCCATCATCGACGGCTCAGCATCATCTACATTGTGCAGAATCTGTTCAGTAAAAACAAAGAACATCGGAACATCAGCTTAAATGCCCACTACCTGGTGGTCTTCAAAAACCCGAGAGATACCACTCAACTGCTGCACCTGGCGAGACAGATGTATCCCGGCCGCACACCGTTTGCGTTGGAAGCCTTTAAAGGTGCCACAACCCCTCAGCACGGGTATATGCTCTTCGACCTCAAGCAAACCACCCCCGAGCACCTTCGACTACGGACCGGCATCTTTCCCGGAGAGACCCACCAGGTGTACATGCAAAAATAATGTAAACACACCCACAGTGGCTCCCCCAGCTGGGGTTTGTGTGTTTGATGATGGGGAATAATAAAAAGAATGAATACCACAGCAGGGTTGACTTTGTCTCTGAGGTAGATAAAAAGAGCAGCGTTGTGGGTTCTAGCATTAGTTGTACAGGATGTCTGCGCGAGTACGGAAGCACGCTCCCACGCTCCGTGTATTGAAGACGGCTCCACCCGAGTTAGTCCGAACCATTGTACGCGGTGCGGACCCTGACCTTGTACGCTGTCTGTGCGAGATCGGGTACAACCTGTTAAAAGGCAACGTACCACTGACTCCGGCTCAGAAGACCAAGTTGGCCAAGCATAAGACAGGTCTCCGAACCCTAGTCCAGAAGCGGGTCCCTCAAACACAAAAGAAAAAGGTGTTACAGAAAGGCGGCTTTCTCGGGGCCATCTTAGCACCGTTGGCCGCTTCTGTGTTGGGTCCAGTATTGGGTGGACTCTTCGGCCGACAATGAACCACACGAAAAAAATGGTCCTCGTCGAACCACGATTCCTGCAAAACCTCCAATCACCCTACCCTGTCCCACCTACGGTGAAGACCATAAACACCCTCGATGGAGAGATGCAACAGATCTTACAGAGACCGGGGTTAAGCGACAGTGAGAAAGTACAACGGTACAATGAGACGCTTCAACGGTACATGACGTTCATGGACCAATACAAAACTCGCTCTACCCCAGCAACAGCTCCACCACCACCACCACGTGACACACCGCCGACCTCAGCACCGTTCCAACAGCCGGGTGGGGTACCACCCACAGCCCCACAGTGGGTGGAAGACGAAGTCCTGAAGAGTGTACCTGCCTCGTTCAAGAAACAAGCTGGCCTGGTATTACAACGGATGAAACAGAATCCTAACATGACTTGGAATGATAAAGGCGAACTCCTGGTACAGAATCAGGTGGTCCCGGGGACCCACATGACGGATTTAGTGAATGACCTGATGCGTCAACGCAGATCGCACACGGATCCTCGAGGATGGGAGGTCTTCGCTCAAGGCTTGAAAGACATGCATGTACCACATGAATTGGTGGGGAACCCCCACCGCTGGGCCTTTATGCAGCAAAGCCAGCAATCGCCGAGTGGCCCACAACCTTCTTGGGAATCCGACTGGCAACCGGAGTCACCCCCCAAAACACCACCACAAGGGGCACCTTATTTTCGCGCCTTTAAAAAACCACCGTTGATCAAGACACCCCACATGTGACACGTAGCAAGTCAACGCGACGAACACGACGCCGGACACAACCGCCCAAGGCCTGGAACACCTATTAAAACCAACAGCAGCAGCAGGACAGCTCAGTCGCCATGTTTTACATCACCCTACCCAGTAACAGTTCGCTGGATGTGTTTCCTGACAACACCGTGGCCAAGTACGTCACCCAGTTACCGCAACCGTTGCATTTACCTGGCCGGTGGGAATGTGGCCTGGTGGATATCCAATACCCTTACTCGTGGTACAACGTGCGAGCCAATGAAGTGTGATACGAGGTGGCCTACGAAGGCAAAAACACCCGACTCACCCTGCCCGAAGGCCAATACGATACCCCCAAGGAGTTCATGGGTGGGCTGTCAAGACTGATGCATTATAAGTCTCTACGAGACGTCACGAATACTTCAAAACCCATCAAATCTTTCCCCTTCAAGAATCACGTGGACTTCGATTACAACGCACACAACGACAAGGCAGAGCTTATCGTGACCGGCAAGGCGAGTGTCGTACTGAGTCCTATCCTACAGCAAATGCTGGGTTTCGATCTAAAGACGTTCGCTGGTCCCACCGAACACCATGGCGAGATGCCGATGGATATGAAGTCGGGTATGTACGGACTCTACGTCTACTCGGACGTGGTGGACAACCACATCGTGGGCGATATCAACACACCTCTGTTACGGGTGGTCCCCATTAAAAAGACGTATGGAGGTCAAGTCACCCACAGTTTCACCCACATGCTCTACTTGCCCGTACGACAAACTGACATCAACACGATCACGGTGGATATAAGAGATGACACGGGACGACCGGTGGCATTCGAACGAGGAAAAGTGGTGCTGACACTTCATTTTCGACAAGCACGTGCTCCCCACTTTGCATAATGAAAGTACCTTACGAGTGCGATGCACGCAGCTATGCCGACTATTATGCCCAACAGGCCGGGGGTGGCTTTCCGGTCTTTAGCGGTGCACGCATGCAACGAGGACATGGACTGGGGAACATACTCGGCAGCATCGTCAAAACGTTCCTGCCCTTGGTGACGCGTGGGGTGAAAGCAATGGGCAAACAAGCGGTACGCAGTGGACTGCAAGTGGCCGGTGATGTCTTGGGGGTACGGCACCCAAAGAAGCCTTGAAACGGCGGGCCAAAGAAGCGGGAGGCGTCTTGGTGGCCAAAGCACAACGCACCGTAGGGAATAAAAGAGCTGCCCCACCGAGACCACGCACCAGTCGACGACCGACCCAGCGACGACGCACATCGAAGAAAACAAAGGATATCTTTTCTTAAAACATGTCCTTGATCCACGCCGAGTCCTGCCCCTCCACCAACAGTGATTTGATTTGTGGACCGTGCCGCCCACACAGACCAGTGTCGAACAAGGATTATGGGTGGAGCATCTCCCGCTCTCCAGCATCAACGAAACCGGGCCCATCGAGTTCACCATCAGTAATGCGGATACGGCCTATGTGGATTTAGCCCATACCTACTTGTATATGAAAGCCAAGGTGGTCAATGGAGCTGGCACCAGAATCGTTGACCAAGCAACGGTGGGCCCGACGAATCTCTGGCTGCACTCGATGTTTCAGCAGGTGGATATTTTTCTCAGCGACAAACTCATCAGTGACTCCACCAACACGTACCCCTATCGAGCCTACATCGAGACACTGTTGTCGTATGGCCGAGAGGCTAAAAAATCTCAGCTGACAACCGCTTTATTCTACAAGGACACGCCCGAGCACATGGACACGGTGGACAATGGGGGATATAACAAACGGAAGGCTTTCACTGCGAACAGTGCCTCCGTGGATATGATGGGTCGACTGCACGCAGACATGTTCATGCAAGACCGGTACCTCTTGAACAAGATCCCCATCAAAATCCGACTGATACGGGCGCCTCCGACCTTCGCCTTGATGGCCACTAACGTAGAGGGGCATGCAGCGGACTATAAGATTGTCATCCAAGACGCAGTCCTGTATGTCCGAAAAGTGAAACCGAATCCAGCCGTTCAATTGGGACACATGAAAGCCTTGGAAACAAACCAGCCCAGTACCCTATCCGACGTGTACAAACCAAAGTGTTCTCTGTGCCTGCTGGAAATATGGGCGCCAACAAAGAAAACCTCAGCGGAGCCTACCCAGAGAATCCGTTTGACTTTCAACATTTCGGCATCAATTTTGTGGCCCTGCATGTGGATGGACAACAGGTGCCAGCCACGGCCTTAACACCGAACTTTGGGCGGAGGAATTTCATTCGAGCCTATCAGAGCCTGTTTACAGCCACCGGTCAAATCAACCAGGACGAAGGGAATATGATCAGCCGAGAGGACTACGCGAACGGATACACGTTGTTCTGTTTCGATCTAACCCCCACCTTAGAGAACGACCATCAGCTGGCCCTGGCCAAGCAAGGCAACTTACGGTTGGAAATCCACTTTGCACGAGCCCTGGCGACCACCGTCAATGTGATCTGCTACGCCGAGTTTGACAACATCATTCAAGTGGACAAGGCGCGCAACGTCCTGTGTGACTTCTCCACCTAACATGGATACAGACCAGATAACCACCGTGCTGGAGAATGACCCAGAGATACGTATGGTCTTTCAAGGGGTGTTCGCCCGAGATGTGTTTCCATTAGACCGTATGTATCCTGCTGCTTACGTTCTCAACACGGACCCGATGGATCGGCCCGGTGAACACTGGGTGGCCGTGTACTTGACAGAACAGCAGGGCGAATACTTTGACCCGTACGGCCTGCCACCCCTCCATCCCGATTTAACAGACTTCATGGATCAAGGCACAGAGACGTGGTGTTGGAACAGTCAAACGTTGCAAAGCCTGACCAGTGGCGTGTGCGGACAATATTGCTTGTTTTACCTGTACCATCGATGCCGGGGAAGACCCTTATCTACCATCGTACAGATGTTTGACGAGTACCCCAGGCCGAGGACCGCGATGTACTCGTCTATGACTGGGCCGCCCATCATTTCAATGTACAAGCCCCGTTCTGGGCTTAAGTTAATGACAAGCCCCTTGTTCTGGGCTTAAGTTTACAAGCCCCTTGTTCTGGGCTTCAATGTGCAAGCCCCTTGTTCTGGGCTTCAATGTGCAAGCCCCTTGTTCTGGGCTTCAGTTAATTACAAGCCCCTTGTTCTGGGCTTCAGTTTTCACGTGGTTGTTCTCACGTTGTTGTTGTTCACTGAATAAAAAAAATGAGATCTCACCAAAAAACCCTGTCTTGTGTGTTTTATTCATAATGCATCCATGCCCAATGTGGAGATTCAGTCAAACTGAAATCAGTGGTGTAGGATGGGGCCAAAATGTAACCCATCAAGGTTAGAATGCAAGAGCACTATAGTAAAAATAGAGAGCCAATGAAATCAGCCTACAGACCAAGTACGTGTTTTTGGTCTAGGTTTGGAGCGGACATTTCATTGAGGTACGTGTATACGGTGAGTGAAGAGACTCGTCCAACACGTATAGATTATGACTATAAGTTCTAGGTAACCCATCAAGGTTAGAATGCAAGAGCACTATAGTAAAAATAGAGAGCCAATGAAATCAGCCTACAGACCAAGTACGTGTCTTTGGTCTAGGTTTGGAGCGGGCATTTCATTGAGGTACGTGTATACGGTGAGTGAAGAGACTCGTCCAACACGTATAGATTATGACTATAAGTTCTATGAGCATAATGCATGAAAGTGGTTTTGAACACCGTATTAGCCAATCAGTGGCCTAGAATGGAGCCAAAGCTAACCCATCCATGTCCAGAAAACATTACCCGGGTGTACAAGAACCCGGATGTAGGAGCGGACGTCAGCGAAAGCACACCGTGAGTACCCCAATTCGATTGGCTGATTGTTCGACCGCTGATTGGTTCTTTTTCTCGACCGCTGATTGGCTCTTTTTTCTCGACCGCTGATTGGTCCAAATGGAACTGCCCATCTTTCCCAGGTTCATCTAGAATCCCCTTTTTTGTGCTCAAGCTCTGACTATAGCGATGCCGCAACGTTGTCTCATTGGACATTGGACCGTTTGACCTGGAGGTGACCCTTTGACCTGACATGCGTCCGCGCGCGCGCACTGCCGGGGATGACGCGCACTTCCGGAGAACCCGCGCGCGCGCTCGCGCTGGGGGGCGCCGGGACGAACCGCGGCGGGAAAACACCCCGGCGGTTGAACATACGGACGTCTAAGAGGAAACATTAGGAACTCTTCTATGTTTGGAGGTAGTTTTAGTGAAAAACCCGGAAGTGACGTCACAACCCCCACGTGACCTGCGCAACAGAATGGATACGACACCCTAGTGTAACTCCCTCACCTAGGCTTCACATGGATACCTCACTCGATCCCATCGACCCACTAGGGGACCACCACCACCCCAACACGTCTATTTCTATACTACGGCCAGACTGCGCATGCGCAGAATGCCGATAGTTCAACCCCACACCCAGCCCATCAGATGCCCCTTCACGAAGGCTTCACTTGGATACCTCATACGACTCCATTGGCCCATTCGTGGCTCCCCTAGCTCCAACACGTCTAGCGGGATCCATACAGGGTCCAGTTTTCGACACTAGGTGACCACATCCCGACAGAAATGGCCAGTTTTCGACACCGGATGTGCCGCCATCTTGAACATACGTGCCGCCATCTTGGATATGTCCCATAATGCACCGGGTCAAAATACTCGCTTCTGATTGGACGAGAGCTCCGTGGCGGATTTGAAATACTCGCTTCTGATTGGACGAGAGCTCCGCATTGCATCTGCGCATGCGCAGAATGATATTCCTACCGCACACCCAACCCATCAGATGCCCCTTCACCTAAGCTTCACTTGGATACCTCACTCGACCCCATTGGATCATTAGGGACTCCCCATCATCCCAAAACGTCTATGCGCATGCGCAGAATGACGCTATGTCAAACCCACTAGTCCAGTCAGATGCCCCTTCACCTAGGCTTCACATCGATTCCTCACTCAACTCCATCGGCCCATGAGTAGCTTCGCTAGCTCCAACACGGCTATTTCCATACCCTTGGGCCACCGCGCATGCGCAGAAGGCCGCTATTTCAACCCCACACCCCACCCATCAGATGCCCCTTCCCCTAAGCTTCACTTGGATACCTCACTCGACCCCATCGGACCATTATTGGCTCCCCTAGCTCCAACACGGCTATTTCCATACACTTGGGCCACCGCGCATGCGCAGAATGCCACTATTTCAACCCCACACCCAGCCCATCAGATGCCCCTTCACATAAGCTTCACTTTGATACCTCATACAACTCCATCGGCCCATGAGTAGCTCCGCTAGCTCCAACACGGCTATTTCCATACTCTTGGTGTACACGAGTTGTCTCCCTTGCGTCAATGTGTGCAGATGGCGCTACGGTCGACGCCGTGTTGTGGAAAGGGCGTCCCCACACCATCCTGGAGCCGCCATTTTGTTTGTTGTTTTCTTGCGGAGATACACGGGACAATAAACGCTCGACCCTAGGGTGGTACAGATGCTAGACTGATCCTATTAACATGGTAAAACACCTATAAATTATGTTTATTATTATTATATGGCTTAGACGTTTTTTGAGGGTAATGTGAGGGTTTTTTCTCCCCGTGACCTCCCCACCGCCTCGTTTGCTCCCTTGCGCCGCCATTTTGAACCCGTCCCACATCAGCCGCCATTTTGTCCCATCCCAACCCACATCAGCCGCCATTTTGTCCCATCCCAACCCACATCAGCCGCCATTTTGTCCCATCCCAACCCACATCAGCCGCCATTTTGTCCCATCCCAACCCACATCAGCCGCCATTTTGTCCCATCCCAACCCACATCAGCCGCCATTTTGAACCCACACCCACACCCACATCAGCCGCCATTTTCAACCCACACCCACACCCACATCTGCCGCCAACATGCAGATCGAGTTGTCTCCCCCTAGTGCGGGTTTTTGCCACCAATGTGTACAGATGGCACCACTAGTTCCTCCTCAATCCTCCCCATGACGTCACTACATCCGGGTGAAAGTTAACTCGAAATGTGTTTACACTACTACTCCCATGGCCTGAATCGTAAGGTTTCACGCGCGACTGCGACCCATCTCCGACCTCGAGGCTGCGTATACGGTATATATATGTCAATATCCACCCGTCAACTTTTAAAGAATGTCCGCGTCCATAATCTAAAAGACCAGGCACGGCGGAAGCAATTGGTGATTGGGGGGGTGTTACTATCACTGCACAAATAGGCGAGGGTTCGGAAAATGCGGAAAATGCAGGGGTCTTAGATGACCGGAGACGCGTTCTAGCGTATTTCCGAGTAATAAAACAAGAAATCTTCACATGTGTAATCTCTGTATATTTTACCTGTTTTGCTGTTTCTCATTTTTTTTTTAAATTCTCCGTCAAGAAAATGAGAATGTTCGGAAGTAGAAATAAATTAAATGTTAAATATATATCATTTCAATCAAAAAATTCATCAAGCTTTAATCATTTCAACAACACAGATGTTTTCTTCTTGCCATGCTTGTTGGGGAGCCGAACACAGGTCAACTTATGAGTGTGAATGAGCCATCCTCCAACATGATACAGTTCTGTCTACCGGTACTCCTACACTGTTATAAATCACACCGTAAATTCACAGTTAAATGTACTGGCAGAAAAGGTGCCAGTACATTCAACTGTAAAAATATGTTGCACCGTATTTTATAATTACCGTTTATTGACTGGCATTCAACTGTAAAAGTTGGGTAGCCCTGTAATTTACAATTACCGTTGTTTTAACATTCTTTATACAATACAATTACGTGGCACCATTGTCTACAATTATCGGTTCCGCGGCAACGTAGGTCATGAAAGGCCGAAATGGCCATTGCTCTTCATGTTTACAAATGCGATCACCACAAGCCTCGTAAATAATCACGAACGAATCTGTTCAATTATTACACGAATAGTAGGATACAACTCCAAGTCAGATAAAACCAATCTTCGCATATGCAAGACGAACACTAAACGACGGAACGTTAGTGTGGTATTTAGCTTGAAATGTGAAGATGTATAAAACCAAAACCAAACCGTACTATAGACCGAAAATTAAAGTTAGCCGCTGCGTCCGTCCCAGCGCGCGTTCTGATAATGCTCTGAATTTTCAGAGAAAACAAGAATTTATGTTACGTGTGTGCGCAGTTTACCCATTGCAGTTGATGTCAACTGAAATATCACAGTTCATTTTACAGATTAATGTGTTTACGATTGAATGTACTGTAAACTCCAACATACATTTACTGTGAAATAACGGTAATTTATAACAGTGTATCTCCACACCAGGCCTTGTAGGCAGATTAGGGCTGTACACTTATTACTGGAACTGTCTGTTTATAGTATCAACCAATGAACGGAGGGTGTTTTGGGGCAATTCGCTACCTTCGTGGAATCTCCGTTTAATTAGATTAAAGCTCAGTTCAAGGAAGCTTCTTGAAATTGGGGCATGTTAGGAACTGACATAATGCATTCCAAACAGAGAGGCATGCTGCGCCGAGTTGGATCTCCTAGGAACTCCATGGCATACTTTTTGGAACTGGGCAGACAAAGCATGGCTATGGCATAAGCCATTCCAATTGGAACTCCAATTCATCGAGATCAGAACACCACACTGGGCATGGTGTATCCGATTTGCCTAACCGGCATATGCCATTCCTATCAAGGAACTATTGTTCTTATTTCAAGAAGCTCCCTAAGTAGAGAAGAAGCTGAAGGACACACTCTTTGAAGTCCGAGAGGAAACAACATAAGGGCGTATTTTAAATTTTAAAAAATCTTGGATAGCCTATAAACATCTGACTTCAAAGCAATCAGATGGAGACATTGACTGGCACTTAATTGGTTCAAATATGGGCATGTTCGGAGACATCATAAGCTCACAAATATTTCCTGTTGAAGTGGCTGATATTCGTTGTAGTGCACAAGCTATCCGTCATGGCTCGGATTTGATAGACGAACCATGATTTAATTGGGATGATGGAATGATCAAGGATGCCCCTCATGCTTATTGGAAAGTAAATTCTGTATTCAATACAGATACAAGTTGTAAGCTTTATCGTTTTTTACCCCTCATCCTATTAGGCTGTGGGGTCTTGTCGTCGGCAAGTACGTCCGGTCGGTCGTCCGGTCGTCCGGACGTCCGGTCGTACGGTTGTCCGGTCATCAGTCGTCAACAATTCTTGTGACCGGTCTAGAAGCCAAGAGAGACTTCTAGAGACTTCAAATTTGGTATGCAGGATTGTTGGGCGGTCAACCACAAGCCTATTGAATCTGGACCCGATTGGGTGGAAACTTTGGCGGCCATCTTCAATTTATGCGAAACCATGATTCTTGTGTATCTCGGAAACCGTTTCGCTGTTCATTGTGAAACTTGTTATAGATTATCGATACAACTTGCCGTGCACATCCATATGCTCGTGACCCAGAACCCTATTGAATCTGGACCCGATTGGGTGGAAACTTTGGCGGCCATCTTTAATTTATGCGAAACCATGAATCTTGTGCATCTCGGAAACCATTTCGCTGTTCAGTGTGAAACTTGGTATAGATTATCGATACATCATGTTCAGTGTGAAACTTGGTATAGATTATCTATACATCAAGAAACTTTAAAGGAATGACCAAACCAGTTTCCCTGATTGGGTGAAAGCCTTGGCGGCCATCTTTAATTTATGCATAATCTTTAATGATGTATACCATTGAAGTGTTCTATACGAATCTTGGTATACAGAATCGATGTATCAAGAGACTTGCAATGAATAACCACATCAGTTCTTCTGAGAGACGTGAAAGCTAGCCGGCCATTTTTAATTCAAATGCTCAAGTGCTCGATGTAAAATTTGGTAAACATCATCGATGCATCAAGAGACTTATGATGCATGACAGAACTGGTTTCTCTGATTGGGCGGAAATCTTGGCAGCCATCTTTAATTTATGCAAATTTTTTAATGATATATATCTCTGATACCATTGAAGTGTTCTATATGAAACTTGGTATACAGCATCGATGTATCAAGAGACTCGCAATGAATAACCACATCAGTTCCTCTGAATGACGGGAAGGACAGGCAGCCATCTTTAATTTATGCAAAATCATTAATAATTCTCTATCTCTGATACCATTCAGGTGCTCAACGTAACATTTGATATACATCATCATTGCATCAAGAGACTTACGATGAATGACAGAACTGGTTTCTCTGATACCATTTTAGTGCTTCATATGAAACTACAAATCATCAATACATCAAGAAACTTACAATTATTTGACAACCAATTTCTCTGATTAGGTGGAAAACTTTATTGCCATCTTTAATTTATGAAAAATCTATACCTCTGGTACTGTTCAAGTGTTTGATGCAAGACTTTGTATTCATCATCAGTATATCAAGAGACTAAAAATGAATGACCGAACCGTTTTCTCTGATTGGATGGAAACCTTGGCAACCGTTTTCAATTTATGTAAAATCATTGATGATCTGTATATCCTTTGATACTGTTTAAGTGTTCAGTATGCTTGGTATACGTCATAGATACATCAAGAGACAAGTAATGTCTGCCGGTTTCTCTGATTGAACGGAAAACTTTGCAGCCATTTCTGATTGCAAGTTTTTTGATAATCTGTATATTTGTCACTTGACTGCTTGATGTTCCTGATATTTTCAAAGTAGTACATGTATGGTTTAAATTGAATAGATTATTCCTATCAAAAACTCTATATTACTTGGCTCCCACTGAAAATTGGAAGACTTTGATTATTGTTCAGATTGTTATTAGGGTTCAAAGCAAGAATGGCTTGAAGCCTTTTGTTTTTGTTCAGAATATTGTTGTTCTTCCGCCATATTTTTTCGCACGTGATATGTCAAATTATTTATTATAGTTCTCCAATTCATCCAACATCCCACACTGAATTAGAGCATTTCCACAAAGTGGATGCTCTTATGTTTTCATGAGAAACGCCTCCGCCGGGTCCGCCGCCGCCGCCGCCGCCGCGACTTTAAACGTGAATATCTCTGAAACCGTTAACTATTTTCGGGTCAGACTTGGTGTACTATCTCCTTAGGCCTGGGAAATTTGTCTGGTTGTGTTTCGATACCCGCTGCTCACCACTAGGTGGCGTTGTAGTCAGAGCATAGGTAAACCTTTCTCTGACGATTTCGTCTGAACGGCTTGTCTGATTTCTTTGAAATTTTATTACAATGGTCTTGAAGGATAGTCAATGTGCTGAAAAGGTTTGGGTGTAGCTGGCATAATTATAAAGGCAAGTGTTTTGCATCTCAAAAAAAAAGTTTTTCGTGAAATGAAAATTCACCAATTCGGTTGGAGAAATATTTAAAAACTGTTCTTTTCTAGGTTGCCAAGCATAAATATAGGATTGCCGACATGATAATTCCCTTTTGGTGCGAATCAAATTGCCATTTAAATGAAAAATCTCACTTATCTGACTTAACGTCAAAACCTCCATAACCATTATCACGATTAAAGTTTTTTCCATTAAACTTTTATGTGCCATCTCCCTAGGGCTTTAGATTTCACCCGCTTGTTTTTCGTGGCATTTGGTCATCACTAGATGGCGCTATAGACATGAATGCAGGTAAACATGTGTAACATCATATCTTCTGAACAACGAGTTTGATTTCCATGAAATTTGGGTATAATGATCTTGCAAGATAGGCAAAGAACTGACAAGATTTTGGTGGTGTTGGCGAATCATGGAGACACATTTTTGCATCTCAAAAATAAGATTTTGTTTTCACAAAAATGAAAATTTGCTTCTTAATCAGGGAAAAGTAATTCTATTTTGCTGAACATGAATGTAACATTCCCAGTGTTAATTCACATTCCTTGTAGGGCCAAATAGCCATTTTTTTAAATATATGAAATTCTCATGACTTGAGTCCAATATCTATACATTCCCCAGCCCACATCTGAGGAGTTTGCTTCATCATGTAGGTTCGTGATATTGTTCATCATTGGGTGGAACTATAGACAGTAAACTTATTAGTGTTTCAACTGTTCATGAAGTTTATTATTGTCAGACAGACAAAGGATTTCAAAGAACTGAAAGTTGTTTTTTTTTGATTGATTGAAATTGAAGGCCCACCTCTCATACGGATTTTTCAGCCCATCAACATAATGCTTGATTTATATCTCATTATACATTCCTTTTTACAATTACTAACATTATGTTTTAAAAATGGATTGTAAGGACATTGGTGCTGTTAGTGCTGGCATAATCATGTGGCACAGGGTAAAGTTAGCTAAATATATCTAAATCAAGGCTACATCAACCCCTACTTACACACATAACTAAAATGCAGTCAGAGAAAATATGCTGCCGTGAGTGTCTGGTCAGTATGGAGAAAGGATTCAAGTGAGCTTGAAGTCCGACAATTTTTGTCAAATAGACATACTGTAACACTGATATTCTGCTTTACCTTTCAGGCCTTATATTATAGGACTGTATGTTGATCATTCAGGTAATAAGACCTGTAATTGTTGACTTATTGCATAATGCACTTTACATAAGTGGACTAGTAGACTTTGTGTCAACAAAGTAAACACTTCATTTCCAAAATCAGTGCTATTTCTCTCTCCATTACTGACATAGCCCTGGGCTCCAGATTTCTGGGGATGCATTCTGGCCAAGTTTCAATGAATAAAGTCACAAATTATCACTCAGTTAATGTGGAGGTCCCCAGAATTTATTTGAAACTCGAGATGCGAAATTGCACATACCATTGCATTTTGACAGCATACATGTAGTTACAAATGTTGATAATTATTTTTGTAACTAAAAAAGTAGAAAGATTTTTGAAGTGGAACTTCTACATACCTGCTATATGGCACATCCCACCTGGGAAATTTTTACAAGTATATCTAATTGAAGTAATCCATTGGAACCACTGATGATTTTCCAATAATAGAGAAGAAAATCAACTCCGAGTAGAGATGACAAATTTCATTCTGTTCGCTATTAGTTATAGCATCTTCAGCAGTGAACAAAGTTACAAACAGCTCCATACGCACAGTACATGTATATATACAAGGCCTAATGTGATCTTAGCCAATACACATTTATGAATAGGTAAGCCAGTAAATTATGACTGTCAGGTGGGACGGATATGAAAATGCTGTCCTTTTCAGAAATTGTTAAGTGATAACCTGACAGCGATCTACAAATGGTGTGATTCAGGTGATATACAATACACACTCTAATTGATGAAAACAATACATAATCTGGTTATCTGGCAAGAACTAAGTAAACTGTGCACAAATGAATAAAGTATGGTGATAAAGTGGGTATGTACCTACATTGAATACTTCTACATGACATGAAGTTTGGATAAGACTTTTCATTTAAGATAATATAGGTATAAGTTTTTTGGCAATCCACATCAGAATTGATGGAAACCTACAAATGTTGTAACTCGCATGTTTCAGATAATTGTATATTCCCATGCGAGTTACAACATTTGTGGCGTGTGTATTGTAACACCTGAATCACACCATTAAAGTTCAATAATGTTCACTCTCAGACAGTCTCTAGTAACTAATAAGGGCTGTCAATCTGTACATGCATATTAACAAGAGATGGTTCAAATTATAGTTTATTTTCCTGTGAAATTGGATAGATAAAATGCATAAGAAAATTAACAAATGAATGATCCTTACTGTATGGTGTTAAATTAACTATTTTCATCTGAATTTGCACAGGTTGAAAACAATAGCTGTCCAATTATAACAAGTGAGAAATGACTACGTTGTAGTCAAAACCTGCGGCAGTGGCAATAATACAGTGAAAGGAATATCAGCGGAGGTAGTTGTAATTGTAGAAAAAAAGCTCCATCTGCCAGTGTTTTCATGCCAAGGGAAGTAATTTTCAACTTCTAACCCGCAATTGTAGAAATTGCGTAATAGGTATGGTACCATATATATATATATTCACTTTCCCCGTTCAAAATCCAACGATTTTGACTGGTCCGTGCCGTCTATACTGAATTGACAGACGAAGTCACAATGATCGCTTTGACAATGTCTTGGTAAAAGTATCGTATATGCCAAGTTTCAAAACATTCGCTTCGGCCGTTGATTTTTGCAAATCAAAAAGGCTTTCAAATATTTGGAAATCCAAATAAATTTCAAGGATTTAGTCATAGCGCGAAAATTTACGCTCTTCAGTCTCCATTCTCGCTTACTTTGCCGAGTATAATAGAAAATTTATATTTCCATCAAAGTTAATTTTCAATGAATTTAGTATCAGGTCTATCACTTTAATCTGTGAAACTATGGAATGGGGTTGAAGGCTTTATCGAACTGTCCAAGAGGCATAATGACACTTTTCACTATTCAAATTGAGGCCTGGGAGAGTCTTGATAATCGATTATAATAACTAATTAAGTTTCTGCATTTACGTGTGTTATCATCTGCAAACTAAATACCTTGGCACTCTTTTCCATGCAGCAAGTCAACACCAAGACATGGGTTGCTCCTTCTATATAACTGATTAACTATTTCATTCTTAGGAACTATAATCTCATCTGATATGTTCGGCCCAGCCTTTTCGAAGGTTGCTAATTTTATTAATTTATTTTTTTCAAAAATCAAATTCTGCAAACAAGAAACGTTTCTAGTCAGTATCTATGGATATCTTCCTATACTCAATTCGCGAATATGTTTTTCAAGAAGTCATTCCGAAGGTGATTTAAGCGCGAAATTTCAGAGCTAGTTCACTAAACAAGGTCTGTGTGTAAGAGAATGATGTCGAATTCTCGTTATTATCTTTTGGTACATCAAATTATTGCATTCACGAAAATGACTGCCAAGTTAAAGTCAATATGAAAGGTATCTAAGTATCAAAATTAAACTAAAAAACCCTCCAGGAAATCAAGGCCCTAGCTTTTGACAACGAGGTCAGGGTCGCTTTTATGGTCAACATCTGCTAATATATGACGTGATTCCATTCGTAAATCTAATTGACAAAGTAACGTAAATTGTGAAGTGTAAATTCTAGCAGAAATGGGCTCTAACTTGAGAGAATGATGTCAAATGCAATATGTTTCTGTCCATTGTCTGCTGATACACATAAGTATTGAATTTACGGAAGTGATTTCGCTAATCTAAAGGGATTCTGAGTGCCGAAGAGGACGGGAACATCAATACCAGCGAAGCATGGTCCTGGCTTGCGAGAATGAGGATAGAGAGGCTGTGTTCCGAAAGAGGATCATTCAAAATAGCTATGAGCCAAATTTCATGCTGGTAACCGAAAGTGCACAAGATAACTGCACAACTATGATGTATTGTTTGCTCACAGGGTTGTCTAACTCATTAAATACTAAATAGTCATTTCTGTATTATAAAACCAGTTGCGCATAAAGTCAGCTATGAGTATTATCAATGAATCGGTATAGCTAAGAGAGTAAGTGCAACTCCAGGGATTGGAGGGTCATTTGTTTCGATTCCCTCAGAGGGTTAAATTATTCTTCCTTTCAAAACATATTTTCATATATGCGAATTGCTTGGGAGTAAAGTTAAACATCATACCAAATTGTCATTTCTTTAAGTTAAACATCTATATTTGGCGAAAGTTGGTGAGTTGTTCCCTTACTTCTGAAACGTAATTGTTGTGTTTGTTTTTATGATGCATGATCTATAATTTGATACCAAGTATTATTCAATGTTAATCATAATGACAATGTGTTACTTGTCTACTTCTTCTAGAAGTATTACTAGAAGTAGTGAACTTATTGTTCTATTTACTAAGACAGTCGCTTATGACTATGCAAATAAACTGAACCACTGACATACTGTTCAGTGAAAATGGTAATATCTGATGACAATGACTGATGTGTCGATCGACAGCTTTTAAGCGACTGAAGTTTCCTGTGTGTTGACGTAAGAGAATTGAAGTCTGAACGAAAATCAACGAAGCAAATAATTCATTCCACCGAATTTAGTTGCAAATGAATTCAAACGTGCCTGAAGACAGGGTTGTCATGTGAGATCGGAGGTTGAGAAGAAAAGTGTGGCAGAGATCACACTCTCTTAGCGCAAGCGTATTTCAAAAAGTCACAAGAACAACAACAACAACAACAACAACAACAACAACAACAACGCGAGCCTCCCGTAGACCTGCGTGCCGCAGGTAAAAATAGCAGGTGTTGTTCAATTTGACCTGCGATTTTTCTCTGAAGAAAAAAAAACCAGCAGGTCATCAAAAGTTTTCTATTTCGGACCCTGGATGGATCAGAAGCCTAATTAATGAAATTGACGGACCTTCACCTGTTTCATCGAGGTCAAATTTAGCACAAGCAATAAATTTTAAAGGAGTGAAGATGAGCTCTCCAAATTCATCATACTTGTGCAATTGGTGACTGACTAGAAGCCTATCCCATTTGACGGAACCTATTTTCTCTAGGTTGTATACTTTATATTATGATATAACATGAAATATAGCTAGGCATTCTAAATTGATACCACATATATGCATCTGATGATGAACCTGAACTCTTTGAATATGACTGATGTTGACCTGTTTTCTCAAGGTCAAAAACTGTATGTTAAGTCACATGTTAACTGCCAACATACACTCCAAATCTAACATTGTCATCATTTTGTTGTGGCTGTGGTTGTCTTCCAGAACAATTTAACGAATTTTGCACTTGTTCCAACAGCTTCATGCTCGACAGTAACTTAAACCTTGCTGTATCGGCTGAGTTGTTGAAACACCCTCCATTTTCTAGCTCTGACATACTGCATCACTGTCGAAATATGGGTACCATGACAGAGTGATAGATCACAAAGCCAGTGAAGGTTCCTGATTTACATTGAATGTCCTTATTGCCTAAGTAATATTAGCAGCATTTTACAACAACAACAATTCACTGACTTACAGTGAAAAATTATAGTGAAAGGTATTTATTTTTTGTTGTTTGGCATTTTTATTTGCTGGCATTGTTTCAGATAGAGTACAACAGCCTAATTCATACAATCAGAAATAAAAAGGGGGTTAAATTCTTTATTTTCAAACTTTCATAGGAAATATAAAAGTGGCAATTCGAAATTTTATTTTTATTCGATTTTTTAATGTCGGTGGGTCCATGAAATGCAAAATAAAGTTGGTGTTGCCTCACCCTGGGTTTCGCCCATTGGTGAAGAAATCCCTTCTCCGAGGCACTTCTACCAGGGATGATTCGGGATTGCTCATCGGCCAGGGGTATGTGCCCCACACTCTGTCTCATCCTAAAAAAAATTGCCACCCATAGTGAGGGGTGTGCCCAAATTGGGGAGATCTAAAGCCCTGTGAGTACCAAATTATGTGTTACAAAATTATCTGGGGAAATGCTCTTTGCCCGTGTTTCACACGAGCTTTCATTTATCATATTTTAATCTTTTACAAGCCACTGTAAAGCATCTTCTGCATTCAACCAAATCTTGCAGGCGTTTACATATGCATTTTCCATTCACTGTGTATCAATATACACTGACTAAAACTGTCTGGCTGAGGGGTTGTTGCACCTTTTAGGTGCTGCCTCATGTTTTATCTGTTTCTGCCTTTTTTTCTTGTGTCTTTTTTTGTTTGTCTTTTTTTTTATTTTGCTGAAAATATTGTGGGGGCCATGGCCCCCGGCCCCCTGTTCCGCCGTGCCTGAAGACCTAATGCACATAACAGAAATACTGCTCTACCTTAACAAGGAACCATATGATACGTCTGGAAGGCTAGTTATAAATACGAATAGGGGACGTGAGACGTGGACACTGACTAATTTTATTCCTCGGTATTCGTACACCTCCTGTGGGGCACAATACCAGACCTGACACGATGCTGGTATTTTTACCCTACCGTTAACTTGATTTGCACAATCCCTGCTACTACTCAACCAAATTCAGAAAATATAATTGCTAATGAAGTAGGCACGGTGCAGGAACAGAGAACTTTCCAAGCCTGGCCAGGTTTGCATCCAGCCTCGTAAATCCGCGTTCTCTAACTTAACTATAGTAAATGCTCGGTAAGTCTGTGGTTAGATTAGCAGGGAAGGGAACTGGCAAATCTAAACAAGGTTGCATCCAGCCTCGTATTTCTAAGTCATACGTATATCGACGATGAAAATTCTAGACCAGAACAAGGACTGAAAAAGTTCGGTCAGGTTTCCATTCAGCCTCATACTTGCAGCAGAATTAATTCAGTATATCTACCCTGTCTCAGGTCGCGGCCCTCTGCAGTAATGCAACAATAATTTACCGCCTCAAATTGTGTATCATGCACAATTACAAGCGTCTAGTCCGTCATCCATAATTCAGCCGTCGTCCATTAGAGAATATCCGCGTCCATAATCCAAAGACCTATTCCATATAACAGTATTAGCACCAAATTCAAAAAGACAATCATAGTATACATAAACATAGGCTTGATTCCTGCAAGAGAGAAGCGGTCAACAGTTTTCAATGATGCCGGCAAGACATCATGATGTTCCAAAAATATCAAATCCGTATCGCTGATCAGTATTCTTAATCCATAATTCATTGTAAAGTCGTCATCTAAAGAATGATGTATCTCAGCCACGCTTTGATTGTGACTGTTCATATGAGTACCATGAGGACCTTGAAGTACATGGGTTCATACGGCCCCTAGCCCCGGGTTAAGCGGAATTAGACACAAGTTACGAAACGTAGCGCCATAGATCTTACACGCTACGTTCGTATTTTGCTATCAGCATGCGATATGTATCGCCAAATTTGAGAAACTTTGAGTGGAGGCGCTTGGTGGAATAGCCCTGTTTTATAAGTTTCTGCAACAATGTTTTGTGACGTTGATTAAAATCGTCACATTTAGCACAGGATCTAGCAAATGCTACTAAGCGAGATATGTATACGCCATATGCAGGTCCCACTGGAATATTACTATCCAGAAAGGGATAGTTTACGATGTCGAAATTGTAATCGTCTCTTTTGTCATAAAGTCGACGAGAGAATGCCCGCTTCATTTTTATAGAGATATAGATCTAAATATGATGTGCCTGTAGGGCTGTCTGTAGTTTCCTTCAAATCCAGTGAAGGTGGATATATATCCTTCACTGCGTCATTTATATAGCGATTATCCAAAGCGAGAAGATCGTCTATATAACGTTTGGTGAATGAGAAGGAACGGGCTTTGAATGGATCGGTTTTTGAAAGCGCCTGCATATAGTCATACTCTTAAGAGAACAGATACAGGTCAGCCAACAGGGGTGCACAATTAGTACCCATTGGAATACCTATATGCTGCTGATATATTGTGTTCCCAAATTTCACATAAATATTTTTAATGAGAAATTCAAGCAACTCTATAAACAAAGAAACATCCCATGAATGATATCTCTTGTTTGTAGTAGAGCTAAAGAATGCTTTATGGCTTCCGACATTAATATATCTACGATCAGTTTTCTTGAACACAGATACTGTGAGTTGTGATTGTGAATTGTCGAACTTTATCTATACACCATGCAAACATATTGTGACTGGTGATCTTGATGTGGTGAGTGATAAGGATCTGAAATTACTCCTGATGAAAGGACCTAAATATAGAGAGCCAAGAAGAATAAATCTGAAGGCCGACCAGAAGATAGTCCTGTCTGCATTAGAACACTACGTTATTGATTGGTCTAAGCGAGAAAAAGTTGAACCTACAGTACTCGCTGATTGGCTGGACCTCACCAAGAGCAAGTTCGTTGAAACAATCCGCCATAATGACAGAAGTACTCTTCCCCAAGCAAAACAAGTACTGAGAAACCTCAATTCGCAAGAAGTTCTAGCAAATCTCCAGAGTAAATTCGTCATAGTCCAAAGCAGACAAAGCTCCGAATAATTTAATATTCATATGTAAATATTACTATTACCAGGTGCTGGTTAAAGAATTGAGTGTAGACATATCTTCATCAAATACGTCTACTTACTCCCAAACTGCATTTACTCTGGAAGATTTATTTAACAATCACAAAAAGTTTCTCAGGGAAAGAGGTATTTGTCTTCCAACCAATCATAATGACATACCAAAAATATACTGGACTCCCAAAATGCATAAATCACCATACAAAACTAGATTCATAGCTGATTCTAGAAGCTGCACCACCAAGCTTCTTTCAACCCTATTGACGAGGGCCCTTCAGGAGGTAAAAGCATTTTGGGAAAGGTATTGCGCCACTATTTCTAAGAACTCTGGCGTTGAATGTATGTGGATATTGAAAAACTCAAAATGTGTTACGGAAGAACTTGATGCTAAAGGTCATACAGACATGTATCCACATGGGATTTCTCGACTCTCTGTACTACAATCTCTCATCAGGACCATATTGACCGTATAAGTTCATTAATAGTATCTGTGTTCAAGAAAACTGATCGTAGATATATTAATGTCGGAAGCCATAAAGCATTCTTTAGCTCGACTACAAACAAGAGATATCATTCATGGGATGTTTCTTTGTTTATAGAGTTGCTTGAATTTCTCATTAAAAATATCTATGTGAAATTTGGCAGCACAATATATCAGCAGCATATAGGTATTCCAATGGGTACTAATTGTGCACCCCTGTTGGCTGACCTGTATCTGTTCTCTTATGAATATGACTATATGCAGGCGCTTTCAAAACCGATCCATTCAAAGCCCGTTCTTTCTCATTCACCAAACGCTATATAGACGATCTTCTCGCTGTGGATAATCGCTATATAAATGACGCAGTGAAGGATATATATCCACCTTCACTGGATTTGAAGGAAACTACAGATAGCCCTACAGGCACATCTTATTTAGATCTCTATCTCTATAAAATTGAAGCGGGCATTCTCTCTCGTCGACTTTATGACAAAAGAGATGATTACAATTTCGACATCGTAAACTATCCCTTTCTGGATAGTAATATTCCAGTGGGACCTGCATATGGCGTATACATATCTCGCTTAGTAGCATTTGCTAGATCCTGTGTTAAATGTGATGATTTTAATCAACGTCACAAAACATTGTTGCAGAAACTTATAAAACAGGGGTATTCCACCAAGCGCCTCCACTCAAAGTTTCTCAAATTTGGCGATACATATCGCATGCTGATAGCAAAATACGAATGTAGCGTGCAAGATCTATGGCGCTACGTTTCGTAACTTGTGTCTAATTCCGCTTAACCCGGGGCTAGGGGCCGTATGAACCCATGTACTTCAAGATTCTCATGGTGCTCAAATGAACAGTCACAATCAAAGCGTGACTGAGATACACCATTCTCTAGATAACGACTTTAGAACGAATATTATGGATTAAGAATACTGATCAGCGATACGGATTTGATATTTTTGGAACATCATGATGTCTTGTCGGCATCATTGAAAACTGTTGACCGCTTCTCTCTTGCAGGAAACTAGCCTATGTTTATGTATACTATGATTGTCTTTTTTGAATTTGGTGCTAATACTGTTATATGGATATGGAATAGGTCTTTGGAATATGGACGCGGATATTCTCTAATGGACGACGGCTGAATTATGAATGACGGACTAGACGCTTGTAATTGTAGTACTACAGATTGTAGTATAGAGAGTCGACAAATCCCATGTGGATACATGTCTGTACGGTATGTGACCTTTAGCATCAAGTTCTTCCGTAAGACATTTTGAGTTTTTCAATATCCACATACATTCAACGCCAGAGTTCTTAGAAATAGTGGCGCAATACCTTCCCCAAAATGCTTTTACCTCCTGAAGGACCCTCGTCAATAGGGTTGAAAGAAGCTTGGTGATGCAGCTTCTAGAACCAGCTATGAATCTAGCTTTGTATGGTGATTTATGCAGTTTGGGAGTCCAGTATAGTTTTGGTATGTCGTTATGATTGGTTGGAAGGCAAATACCTCTTTCCCTGAGAAACTGTTTGTGATTGTTAAATAAATCTTCCAGAGTAAATGCAGTTTGGGAGTAAGTAGACGTATTTGATGAAGATATGTCTACACTCAATTCTTTAGCCAGCACCTGGTAATAGTAATATTTACATATGAATATTATATTATTCGGAGCTTTGTCTGCTGGGACTATGACGAATTTACTCTGGAGATTTGCTAGAACTTCTTGCGAATTGAGGTTTCTCAGTACTTGTTTTGCTTGGGGAAGAGTACTTCTGTCAATATGGCGGATTGTTTCAATGACCTTGCTCTTGGTGAGGTCCAGCCAATCAGCGAGTACTGTAGGTTCAACTTTTTCTCGCTTAGACCAATCCATAACGTACTGTTCCAATGCAGACAGGGCTATCTTCTGGTCGGCCTTCAGATTTATTCTTCTTGGCTCTCTATATTTAGGTCCTTTCATCAGGAGTAATTTCAGATCCTTATCACTCACCATATCAAGAGCACCAGTCACAATATGTTTGCATGGTGTATAGATAAAGTTCGATGATTCACAATCACAACTATAGCCTCCTGACGTGTATAAGTTCCAGTCAAACTCCTTGACAGCATTGGAGTAATTGAATATTTTGGTGGCTATAGATTTAGTATACTTATATGAAATGCAAGGAGGTTCTGTGAACTTGAAATAGTTTGGTACAGCGTTGCGTACCTCTGGATCATTCAGGATTCGAGGTAAATTAATGATGTCCAGTCCTTTATCTAAGTAGTTGAGTTTCAAGAAAAGCCGATCTTGAGATGTTTCGATTATGTTAACTGGACGATACAACCGAAAATACGCTATATCTTGACATACTGTACTGATTTTTGGTGATATTATATTTCCTGAAGACGCAGATTGTTGTATATCTCTGGCTATTTGATCTAAAGCTCTCAGAGGTAACGCATACAGAACTGTACGTAAGCTATGTATACTATTGGGTGTGTTAGTTAAACCCACTAAGTAATTTAAAGTGATATGATCGTGAATCATCGAACTATTAAACTTTCGCCAACCATGGCTGTGATGTCTCCGTTGATGAGGTTTAAATAGTTGGGTAATGTTGGATATTTTGAACGGCGGTTTGTAGCATTGCCGAACCCACTGACATTATCATTTAAACCAAACGGTGACTTATTTCTGAACACGACACTAAATCTATTTCTCTCCTCTGCTTTGTTATGTTAGTGTGTCGATACACCTTTTTCGACACCTGGTCGATCTGGTCGGGCAAAGCCCGCTCGGTTATATGGACATTCCAACCGACTGAATTACGGGCTGTTCAGATATGCAGCATCTGCTAAAGTGCCCGGTTGAATTACTCTAGCACCCCGTTGTCACGCTTCTTCGTTATGGAGTGCAATGGTCTTCATCCACTAAGTAACCACAGATGGCGATGATATTGGCGTTTCCGTGCTCCATCACAGGTTTTAGCCCCATAAGGTCCATGGCTGTGCGGTGGTGCTCCCCTTCTTGCCAGGCTCTTCCTGCAGTTGCACAAATCACAACTCTAACACCACTGTCATACATTATCCCATCCAGGCCTACAAGTATGCCTGCATTATCATCTTTAAACGTTTCGTCATCAAACGTGTGGCCTGAACGTGGTTCGGCTCAAGTAGCTTATTTCTTAAGAGACACCACTGACACATTGGGCTTAACCCGGCTCTTCACGTCGTACCACCGGCGCCCCAGAAGTCCTCCCTACATCGTCAGGGCGGCATAGACTCCTCACAAAGAATTATTAAGGACGCCATCTTGACAAATCTTGTCTCTTCGTGGCCTGGTCCCGACAAATCTCCCACCGCCATCGACTGGTTCGACGTTGCTCCCTGAATGGATTTCTTACGGTTGCCTCTCCCCGCAGGGTCATAACTTTGCCGTCTGACACACGGTCGGACACAAGGACTGAATTGGCGGCATGATATACTGCCCCCAGATCCGGCGGTTTAGCAGCGACATTGACGCCCACTGTCAGCACAGTACATCACGTTCAGTGATTCTATACGGGCTGATAGGTATATTTCCGCCTCTCCCACTGCATGACTAGCTGACTTCGACCGTTGAAACTGTCTGCGTTTCGGGCCTCACTCCAAACTTCGTGGGAAGGTCCCTGTCTAATTTCGTATTAGGGTAGACCGCCTGTATTGTGCTACATCATTATTATTTTCACTTTTTATTAGCTTATATCTATAATACCATCCTGTTCGGCATTGTCAGTCATGCTAACGGACCGTCCACAAAGTGGTCGCGGTCAGGGAGTAAATGTCCTGTCCAGTGACGCTCCTTGTCTGAGTGAAAATCATGACTCGTGGCAGAAACTGGCAGTTTGGCCCGCACGTCATTTCCAAAATAATACTTTAATCATCCTATTTCAGAAAATATATATATATAAGTGATTTGTGTCGAGGATTTTACGATAATTGGTGGCCGAAAAACGGATTCATTTTCTATTCCCTGGCGAAGTGGACGGGATAATCTCTCTACGGTGTACACCCACCATACGTCGAGGCCTTTAAATTTGTATTACAGAGGGCGAAAATCTTCACCTTTATCGTGAATGTACATGGGCAACAATATGTCCAAATCATGTCAGGTTCGCATTAATACGTTCACACGTCAGACGATGTGTTCAACACAAAATTCTCCATCGAACTACTAAACTCCTGTATTCGGCGATTGAATTTAGGTTTCGTTTCACGACAGGTCACGATCCGGCTAAACTGGTCTTCCCCCGAAAAAGATGGATGTGCGGGTTGAAATCATAATATAAACAGACCTAAACTATACATTTCAATAGCCAACTTCATCGGGAGACCCTATGGGACGACATAAAGTGTCCACTTTCTGCTTTACGCTGGCGGGAGTAGCCTTTGTTGCGAAAGTCTCTCTGCCTGTCTCCAAGTTTGTCGCGGTATCGTAACCCGGATGTTGAGTCGTGGCTCGTCAAATCTGTAACAGTTAAACAAATAATGCTTCGATTCATTCCAGCTGCATGTGATATCGAATATTCTGTGCTCAAATGGGTGAGCGGCATGGTGGGGTTCCCACATAATGCCCGGGGTACTCTATTGTCGGGAACTTCAACAGGCGCGGTCATAGCCTTTGCAACAGCCAGAGACGTCTTCCTTGATGACCCAGCTTCATATTCTAGGTATTGCTATTTCGAATCATTGACTTAAATTCTTTCAAACGTGATATAGATTTACGTACTTTTCAAGTAGTGATTCAGCCAAGCATATGAATATTTTCCAAAATGTTTGCGGCCATAAATGACCTGGCAAGAAAGCTGACGGAGCCGACGGAAGAGGGATAACATATCCATAGTTTGGATCTCACAGAAATAGGAACAATGTTTTTATATCAGACTTGATCACTTCTCCAGTAATGCCATAAAATTGACTTTTATTGCATTATGCATCAAATAAAAATATACTCCATAGCACAAATTCGTCTTTTCAGAGCGGTGGTGTATATGACAAATCAGGCTCATTTCTCTGTTCGGAGAGCCCTTAACGTCGTCGGACTAAAACACTGTGTGAGGAAAATCGTCCCAGTGGACAGCCAGTATCGCCTGGACGCACATGCTCTCGAGAAGATGGTAGCTGAAGATGAACAAGTAAGCACATGTAGAGTCCATTTCGTCATTTCTATAACAGTAGCAGCTGTGATCAATGCTGGCGGGGTTTAACGCGCCATCACATAAACATGTGACATGCTGCTTGAGACAGTATGTGTACTGTGACTGTCACTTTGTACATTCCAGCGGTCGAATTTTAATACAGCGTCCAGAAGAGTGTGATATTTGATGTGAAATAAAACAATTTTTTGCATTTTCATGCGTAAGAAGATTGGAAACATTGTAAAAAAAATTGTAAAAAATTTGGTAGAAAATCAACGAAAACGCAGCTGTCCAGCATTTTCCAGTGTCGAAATATTATCATCGCCGTCATTTTGAATTTACTCATGATCATTGGCTCGGTTGAGTGCGCAAAATGACCCAAGTGATAAGCTCATGATAAAGGTCGAAGAGTGTTCGCATTTTTTAAAGCGATTCGAAGAGACTATATAGAATGTTTGGCGGGGATAATACACCCCTCCTCGGCATGGTAGGGTTAAGTTTGCCGACCGTATTAATGTAAACTGCTTATTCGGTTGCTATAACACAGCCTGTATGCATTGTTATTAATCAATTCAGGTGGCAGTCACGGCTTGGTATGGCCAATGATTGTCTGCGCGACGCGACGTGTTCTGTATGGCAGAGTCGGTCAACTGAACGTGCATTTTGAATAAAACACGTGCTTCCAAAATGGATTTGCGTGTTATGTATAATAAAAACTTGTTTATTAGCATATTTTATTACCACTTGTTTGCTCAGTTCTTTCGGCTGGCATCTGGATCTTTTGCCCACCTTGGCAATTGCAATAGGCAATACACTTTTCATCGTGTGTGAGTACTCCCTGACCATTGTTCTTCGCAAGTTATCTAGAAGAATAAGTATCGCCCGGTTTACCTCTCCTTCTCTCTATGATATTTTCCCACAAAATTGTAAAATAGTACGGAATATTCTATTTCTTGCCAGTTACTTGTAAACTAATACTAGCCTCGATATGTAGGCCTATACGGTCTCTGGCTGGAAAAGGCGGACTAAACTGCATGCCTTAAATTTTCAAAATGTCCAATCATGTTCGATAGGAAATACCGACAAGATGCCTTATCGGGTTATCGCTGGGACCATTCCTTGAAACCAATTCTAAATTCCGTCTCTCGACGGACGTGGTTGCATCGTATGTTTGGGGGACCCCTATAACCCCTTTCAGCATTAGGATCATTGATACATTCCTCTCTTGATGGATTGGCGGACGCTGAGAACACAGGTAGCTCAAGAACTGGTTACTGGGTCGGATGGGAACCAGTGGTGGCTCAGTGGTGGAGCGGATTTAAAATTTGAATGGGGTGCATATCCAGTAATACCAGCGCGAATGTGTTTTGCATTTTTTTATGCAAACTGAATATCTATGTTCTCATAAGCGACTGCCTAAGGTTATTCTTTCACATCTGATTAATACGTTCTGAGAAAAGCATATACGCACTTTTTTTTATAATTACACAATCGCGACACCTCATTCGCGTTTCTTCTGTGATCTTCTTCTTGTAGTTAATCGCAATATAAATTGGGTAGTGAAGGATATATATCCACCATCATTAGATTTGAAGGAAACTACAGAGAACCATAACGGCACATCCTATATTTAGACCTACTTCTCTATAAAAACGAAGCAGGCCATTCACGACAAGAAAGATGAATACAATTTCGACATCATAAAATATCCGTTCCTCGATAGTAATATTCCAGTGGGACCTGCATATGGCTTATAAATATCTCGTCTGGTGACATTTGCTGTACCATCAAGTGTATCCACTCAAATTTCTCAAATCCGGCGATACGTATCGCATGCAAGAGCGTAGCGTTCAAGATCTATGGCGTTACGTTTCGTAACTTGTGTCTAATTCTGCTTAAAGGAGTACTTACCTTATTTTTGAGTGTGACTATATTTATCAGCAATTGTATTGCAAACCTTATTATATAAAACTTATGTTGATAGAATGCGAAATAAAAGAAATATTGAATATTTTGTTGCTCGCCACAGCGTGCACAGGACGCCGCCATTACATCACTGCGTGACGTTTTTAGATGAGCGGGAGTGAGTGTATATACTCACCTAAATTCGTCACAACGTCATGGATATTTAAGGTTGCATCGTGTTGGTCATGCCGATCATGATTCGCACGAGAAGGAACCCAGTAAATCCACTGACGTTCTAGTTCGTTTAGTAGCTCGAGTGGAATTCAGAAGCATCGTCGTTCAACCCAGATCACTGCACAATTGCAGAAGACGTTCCTTTAGTTTACCCCTCAGCTTCAAATTTTGTCCAAATTGAATCGGGCAAGTCTCAGCTGAAAAACTTGGGAAAGAAATTCCTCAGTTGGCGGAGATAACCTGAACCACTTTCCTTTTAGGAATTACCGCCGTGGGATTTGCCGCGCCAGTAATATATCAGCAGCATATAGGTATTCCAATGGGTACTAATTGTGCACCCCTGTTGGCTGACCTGTATCTGTTCTCTTATGAATATGACTATATGCTGGCGCTTTCAAAAACCGATCCACTCAAAGCCCGTTCCTTCTCATTCACCAAACGCTATATAGACGATCTTCTCGCTGTGGATAATCGCTATATAAATGACGCAGTGAAGGATATATATCCACCTTCACTGGATTTGAAGGAAACTACAGATAGCCCTACAGGCACATCTTATTTAGATCTCTATCTCTATAAAAATGAAGCGGGCATTCTCTCTCGTCGACTTTATGACAAAAGAGATGATTACAATTTCGACATCGTAAACTATCCCTTTCTGGATAGTAATATTCCAGTGGGACCTGCATATGGCGTATACATATCTCGCTTAGTAGCATTTGCTAGATCCTGTGTTAAATGTGATGATTTTAATCAACGTCACAAAACATTGTTGCAGAAACTTATAAAACAGGCCTATTCCACCAAGCGCCTCCACTCAAAGTTTCTCAAATTTGGCGATACATATCGCATGCTGATAGCAAAATACGAACGTAGCGTGCAAGATCTATGGCGCTACGTTTCGTAACTTGTGTCTAATTCCGCTTAACCCGGGGCTAGGGGCCGTATGAACCCATGTACTTCAAGATCCTCATGGTACTCATATGAACAGTCACAATCAAAGCGTGACTGAGATACATCATTCTTTAGATGACGACTTTACAACGAATATTATGGATTAAGAATACTGATCAGCGATACGGATTTGATATTTTGGAACATCATGATGTCTTGCCGGCATCATTGAAAACTGTTGACCGCTTCTCTCTTGCAGGAAACAAGCCTATGTTTATGTATACTTTTGTCTTTTTGAATTTGGTGCTAATACTGTTATATGGAAATGGAATAGGTCTTTGGATTATGGACGCGGATATTCTCTAATGGACGACGGCTGGATTATGAATGACGGACTAGACGCTTGTAATTTTCCTCGAATCAAAACTCGGACCCAGAGTAATTCAAATGTCCGTAGTTGGAACGTCCCTGGATCAAAATTAAAATATAGTAAGTATTCCTTTTAACGCTGGGCTAGCCGCTCTGTGAACTCATCTGCTTCAAAACCTGATGGTGTACACATGAACAGCTACAACCAAAGCGTACTGAGATACATCATTCTCTAGATAACGACTTCACAACGAAAGTCATATGGATACAGAATGCTGATCAGCGATATGGATTTGATATTTTTGGAACATCATGATGTTTTGCCGGCGTCATTCAAAATTGTTGGCCGTTTCTCTCTTGCAGGAAACTAGCCTGTGTTTATGTATACAAATTTTTTTCTTTGACTTTGTTATATGAATTAGGTCTTTGGATTACGGACGCTGTTATTCTCAAATGGACTAGACTCTTGTAATCTGCCATTCTTTCTGGGATTTTCTATTTTGTCCCAGACCACGTGGGCAAAACTGGATGTATTTCAAATGCGTGGTCGTATTGCGAATAAATACCCCGTGGTCTGTCTGGGCTTTCATTGAAAAAAAGAAAGCTATTATTCATCATTAATTCTCCGATTTCCATAAATTCCAAATCTTGTGATTATGTCCAACTATCCCCCATTTAGTTAATCTGCCACCCTTACCTAGTTTAGGGAATTACAGTAGTACATTTTCAATTAGATAACCTTTTCTGGACAGCCGCCTCAGAGTTACTTATGTCAGCTAATCACAGCTCCCACTGAGCTAGCGATCCGCATATTTCATCATAGCTCCCGAGTTAACGTATCTAATTGCACTTAAGCCGGTGCTATCTAATGGCCGTTGATTACCGGTACTTCATATTTGCCACAAGGGTAGCTGTAATAAACGCGCGGCAAAGATACGAAGGCTACGTCTTAGAATCTTTCGTGTATATGAATCTGAATTTGAGATGCTGGGGGAGGCTTTTCTGTAGATTCATATGTTTGCTTTATAGACGCCAGACGTTGTGAATTTTACCATGCACCTCTTACTTATCTCGCCAATTTAACCTAAAAAATGATACACTGTAACTGATCTATACAATTCACGCAATATGTTTATTTTGCAACAAAGTACATATTCGACATTTAATTATAAGATTCTATCATATGTTGTTTTTTGTTCGCAATTGCAACAAGTCATTGCATCAGTCTTTAGAATATCTAGTATTAACGAAGGAAGCGAAACATTTCAATTGATACATCGAGAGATGAAGATCTTTCTGTTTTCTGTTTTTACCTGCGGCACACAGGTCTACGGGAGGCTCGCGTTGTTGTTGTTGTTGTTGTTGTTGTTCTTCTTCTTCTTGTGACTTTTTGAAATACGCATGCGCTAAGAGAGTGTGATCTCTGTCACAGTTTTCTTTTCAACCTCCAATCTCACATGGCAACCCTGTCTTCAGGCACGTTTGAATTCATTTGCAACTATATTCGGTGGAATGAATTATTGCTTCGTTGATTTCCGTTCAGACTTCATTTCTCTTACGTCAAGACATAGCAAACTTCAGTCGCTTAAAAGCTGTCGATAGACACATCAGTCATTGCCTTCAGATATTACCATTTTCGATGAACAGCATGTACACTTTAACATCCTCGAATTGCTTATATACCAAGGAAGATGAGCCGCATCCTTGTCAGTGGTTCTGCTAATTTGCATACAGTCATTAGTGACTGTCTTAGTAATTAGAAAACTAAGTTCACTACTTCTACTAATCATTTTATCTACGCAATCTAGATAATTCACAAATTGGTGAAGAAGTAGACAAGTAACGCATTGTCATTATGATTAACATTGAATAATACTTGGTATCAAATTATAGATCATGCATCATAAAAACAAACGCAACAATTACGTTTCAGAAGTAAGGGAACAACTCACCAACTTTCGCCGAATAAAGATGTTTAACTTATAGAAATGAAAATTTGGTATGATGTTTTACTTTACTCCCCAAACAATTCATATATATGGAAATATGTTTTGAAAGGAAGAATAATTTAACCCTCTGTGGGACTCGAAACAATGACTCTCCAATCCTTGGAGTTGCACTTACTATTGAGAATACTCAAAACTGACTTTATGCGCAACTGGTTTTATAATACAGAAATGACTATTTAGTATTTAATGAGTTTGCGCGAACAATACATCATAGTTGTGCAGTTATATTGTGCACTTTCGGTTACAAGCATGAAATTTGGCACATAGCTATTTCGAATGATCCTCTTTCGGAACACAGCCTATCTATCCTCATTCTCGAAAGCCGGGGCCTTGCTTCGCTGGTATTGATGTTCCCGTCGTCTTGGATACTCAGAATCCCTTTAGATTAGAACAGAAGTTCATTACCTCTGATTAGTATTAATCACTCCCGTAAATTCAATACTTATGTGTATCAGCAAACAATGGGCAAAAATATAATGCATTTGACATCATTCTTTCAAGTCAGAGCCCATTTCTGCTAGAATTTACTGGTTCTACGCTTCACAATTTACGTTACTTTGTCAATCAGTTTTAAGAATGAAATTACCTCATATATTAGCAGATACTGACCATGAACGCGATCTATTTGACCTCGTTGTCAAAAGCTAGAGCCTTGATTTCCTGGAGGGGTTTTTTATTTTCATTTTGATGCTTAGATACCTTTCATATTGACTTTAACTTGGCAATCATTTTCGTGAATGCAATAATTTGATGTATCAAAAGATAAACACACATACCTTGTTTAGTGAACTAGCCCTGAAATTTCGCACTTAAATCACCTTCGGAATGACTTAGTGACAAACATATTCGCGAATTGAGTATAGGGAGATATCCATAGATACTGACTAGAAATATTTCTTATTTGCAGATTTTGATTTAAAAAAAAGAAATTAATAAAATTAGCAACCTTCGGAAAGGCTTGGCCGAACATGTCAGATGAGATGATATTTCCTAAGAATGAAATAGTTAATCATTTATATAGAAGAAGCAAACCATGTCTTGGTATTGACTAGCTGTGTGGAAAAGAGTGTCAAGGTATTTAGTTTGCAGATGACAACACACGTAAATGCAGAAACTTAATTGATTATTCTAATCGAATATCAAGACTGTCACAGGCCTCAATTTGAATAGTGAAAAGTGTCATTATGCCTCTTGGACAGTTCTATAAAGTATTCAACCCCATTCCATAGTTTCACAGATCAAAGTGTTAGACCTGATACTAAATTCAATGAAAATTATCTTTGAAGGAAATGTAAATTTCCATTTTGCTCGGCAAAGTAAGCGAGAAGGGAGACTGAAGAGCGTAGATTTTCACGCTATGACTAAATCCTTGAAATTTGTTTGGATTTCCAAATATTTGAAAGCCTTTTTGATTTGCAAAGATCAACGGCTGAACCGAAGTAACATGAACCGACATTGCCAAAGCGATCATTGTGACTTCGTCTGTCAATTCAGTATAGACGGCACGGACCAGTCAAAATCGTCGGATTTTGAACGGGGAAAGTGAATATATATATATATATATATATATATATATATATATATATGGTATCAGACCTATTACGCAATTCCTACAATTGTGGGTTAGAAATTGAAAATTACTTCCCTTGGCATGAAAACACTGACAGACTGCATTTTTTTTCTACAATTACTACTACCTCCGCTGATATGTCTTTCACTGTACTCCCACTGCCGCAGGTTTTGACTACAATGTAGTCATTTGTCACTTGTTCTATTTTGTCCCACGTCATGCGGGTAAAATTTCCAATGCTTGGTCGTATGGTGAATAAATACCCTGTAGTCTGTCCACAAAAACAATTATTCATCATTAATTCTCCGATTTCCATCAATTCCAGCATTCTGAATCAAGATCATGTGGTTAGTAGTATATAAAACACGGCACAGACCTTATTTTGCCGGGGGAGATAACTCTTGCATCCACCAGGGGGCGCTGTTTTGACCTGTGAACATGTATTGACCCGTCTGTGGGGGTTTCCCATGACGATCACGTCACCTTTGTACATGTCTGGACTTGTTGGTGTGTGTTGATGTACTGGGGTTTTTCCTAGACGGCTATGTTGGAAAATGGCTGTGTTTTTAGG
Source organism: Hanleya hanleyi (assembly GCA_036873755.1). Taxonomy (NCBI): domain Eukaryota; kingdom Metazoa; phylum Mollusca; class Polyplacophora; order Lepidopleurida; family Hanleyidae; genus Hanleya; species Hanleya hanleyi. The sequence continues at coordinate 94,764 of JAVTVY010022126.1, forward strand.
CGGCCATGACAGGGGGCGTGTTTTTAGGCGGCCATTTTCGAACAGGGGGCGTGTTTTTAGGCGGCCATTTTCGAACAGGGGGCGTGTTTTTAGGCGGCCATTTTCGAACAGGGGG
>JAVTVY010022127.1:0-86823 GCA_036873755.1 Hanleya hanleyi
CGTCACTTCCGAGCTCTGAGCTCCAAGAGCTTCAATCTCTGACTCCAAGAGATCTCTACCGATCCATCCCACAGCTCCAAGCTCTTCAATTTCTCAAATGGCGACTTCTGATCGGACAAGAGTTCTATACTACTGCCAGACTGCGCATGCGCAACACGACGATAATAGGCTAGACACCAGTCCAATCCGACGCTACCCCACGAGGCCTTCACTACGAAACCCACACGACCGATTCGGACCACAGATGGTCAACCTCGAGGCTAAAATTCCATTCAAATGCCCCTTTTCCACTATTTCCTGTCAGCACATGCACGCCATATCCCTTAGTTCCACGACACGCCAGACCAGTCGGACGCTGTCCCACGAAAGCTTCAATATGATACCCCACACGTCTCATTCGGACCAAAAATGATCCCTCAGTCCCTACGCACCGCTAAAATGACCGCTTTCGCTACCACTCGTGCTGATGACGTGATCAATGACGTCACAGATGACATGGAAATCCCTCAAGTCGTGGTCTTCAAGATGATACCCTACCCTCAATCTTTGGATGAGATATAGAGCCTCACTCTCTCAAATATACCCATGCGCACCTCAAGAATGACCACTTTACTTACTACACCCCAACTGCGCATGCGGAGATTGGCGCCACTTGCAATAAAAAACACGCCAGTCTGATTCTATCCCACGACAGCTTCACTGGGATACCCCAACCGGTCCATTTGGGCCAAACATGGGTATTTATTTTATTTATTTATTTCATGAGGATGACCTACGGGAACTGGTCCCATTTACAGGCTCCGACGGCACATGACATATAATAACGTAACGTAACAAATAAATAGTACATAAAAATAGAAATGAATGGATATATAAGAACATCATAGCACAATTAAAGCATGCAATGTGTATGCGGCATGTATATAAACATGATTATAAATATAAAACTTAGGATATATACAGTTAATAATGGGCATGTTAAATACTAAAACATAAATGTTGCTTTAAGAAATATAAGAATTCAATGTCTAAGATAGTAAAATGTGACGAATCTTTGACTTAAAAGATGTAGTAGGACTAAAAATATCAACAGAGTCGTTCGCGTTCACGATATCGTTAAAGTTGTTCATTGATCTGATCAAAGGGGAATACTTATGTACGTTTATTCGACTTCGTTTTGGTCTAAAAACAGGACAACTTCTTAAAAATCTAGATGGTGCGCTAAAATCTAATCTGGCTAAAATATATGGGCAGTTATAAGTATAGTTCACACATTTGTGTAAAAACATTGCATCTAAATATGCACGTCTACTGGACAATGATGGTAGACCAAAAAAGGAACATAGTTCCTTGTATCTATTGCCATCATACGGATGGCCAAATTTGAAGCATAAAAATTTAACAAATTTTCTCTGAACACGTTCTATTTCGTCAATATGAGTTTGTTGCCAGGGATTAAAAACAACTGAGCAATATTCTAGCTGGCATCGAACGTGTGATATATACAATGAGATTAGAGTTTTCTGTTCAGTAAAACCTTTACCATTTCTTTTAATAAAACCTAGCATTCTAAAACCTTTGTTTACCATAGCTCTAATATGAGTATTAAAATTAAGATCAGAGGTTAGTACGACACCAAGGTCTTTTGCACTGGTAACTCTTTCTAAAGGGGTGTCTTCAACATGATATTGCCACGCAATTTGATTACGCTTATTGGTAAAAGATATGGCTATACATTTAATGATATTGAGATAGAGCTTCCATAACTTACACCAGGCAGTCAGTCGATTAATGTCATTTTGTAATGATATACAATCCTCGAAAGTAGATATGATTTTAAAGATTTTTGCATCATCGGCATACAGTAAACATTTTGAGTTCAAACATATACGAGGGAGGTCATTGATATATAGTACAAACATTAGCGGACCAAGTAGTGACCCCTGAGGGACACCTGATGTTACAGTAGTCCAATCCGAACATTGACCGCTAATAACAACACGCTGTACTCTTGAAGAAAGATAGTTATTAAACCATTTCAAAAGTTTACCACAAAACCCATAGCTTTTAAGTTTGTGAATTAGCAATTTATGACTAACTTTATCAAAAGCCTTGGTACAATCTGTATAAATAGCATCAACTTGTAGTTTCTTATCAAAACAATCAGAGAGGAAATCAAGATATGACACCAGATTCGTTTGAGTACTACGGTTTTTAACAAAGCCATGCTGAGACTCGCTTATCAAGTGCTTGACATGTTCATACATTTGAGCATGGACGAGTTTCTCAAACAATTTGCTCATAATAGGTAAAAGAGAGACGGGCCTGTAGTTCTTTACAGCACACTTATCACCACTCTTAAAAATAGGAACTACATTGGCCCTTTTAAAAGCCGAGGGAAAGACTCCCTCATTCAAGGATGCGTTAAAAATAATTGATAAAGGAATACACAGTTCGATGGCACAGCTTTTTAAAAAGATACCTGAAATGTTGTCTGGGCCTATTGCCTTATGAACATCCAGGGCAAGGAGTTCTTTTAACACGTCATCCATAGAGATTAATACCCCCGACATAGTATCACTTGATACATCGTTAATTGTTGGGAGTTCCATAACATCATCGTCTTCCACAAATACCGATTTGAAAAAGTCATTAAACAAATTTGCAGAGTCAGTCGGTGTATTAGCTGATATATCATTATGTAGAACACAGCCAGGTACAGAAGACGATTTTGTTTTGTTTTTAATATACCCCCATAGTCTTTTGGGGTTTTTGTGAATGTCATGTTCAATGTTGTTCATGTAATCATCAAATTTCACTTTGTTGGCAACTTGAAAGGCACGACGGGCATCAGAAAATGTATCGTAACAGGTTACCCTGATTGCCCAAACATGTCATTGCCCTCGTCCCAAATGATATCTTTCGTTACTACTGCCTAACTGCGGATGAGTAGCACGACTCGAGTTTCAACAAAACCATACCATTCGTCGTCTACATGCAGAGAGCTACAAGATGACACCCAACACGGTCCACTTCGACATAGATGGTCCACCGCTACCCCAAACACCTTCCTTCACATCCCCAAAAACGCCCACTTTGGAATTGAATTGAATTGAATTGAATTGAATATTTATTAACTCCTACTGATGACGTCACCAATGACATCACAGATGACGTGGACATCCCTCAAGTCGTGGTCTACACTCCGAGGATTTCACTTTGACACATCACACGACGCATTTGGACCAAGAATGGCCCCCCAATCGCTCAAACACTCCCTCACGCACTCCCAAAACGCCCGCTTTCGCTACTACTCCTACTGTTGTCTGTATGGTCTCTGTGTGACGTCATACCCGACATATAATAAATATTTGATACAGCAATTAATGCTGAATAATATGTGACCAACATTATGATAATAATTATGGAAGATAAGACTATTCTTGTAACCCAACCCCTATTGTCACAAAAAATTGTAGTTTTTAACACAGGGCGTAATTTCAAACTGATTAAAGGGGTAGTGAGTCACAGTTTATCGACTGTTAACAAGTTGTTTCTTATTTGACATGTCATAGAGTACATAAAAACATAGTTTCGCTCTGTATTGGGGGTGGGGGGGAGGGGGGCGCAAGGTGACCCCTAGTAGCTCACGAACTAAATCCCTTGGATCTCGAAAGCTAATTTTGGCATACCTCCCAACTGTGTTGATTGTTGCCAGCTATAAGCCACATTGACCATTTTGCACAAGCACTGATCAATCAGTTATTTTTTGCCTATATTTGCTCTAAGAGGTCTCCATTTTGTCACGTATATGGCGTAAGGATATATAAGATATTACCCATCTTTAATTGACGTTAGAAACGAAAGCGGTTAACGTTATTGGTGATTCTAGTCAACAAGGGCTGATCAAACAGCTGTTCATCGCAATTTTTCACATGGCGAGACATCTTCACCACGTCAAGGTTTCTATTTGTGAGCCAAAGGCGAACCCTTGACCAACTTGCATAGCAAACCGCGTTCCGCCCACACTCCAGTTATGTGACCTAGAAAAACTGCGCTGGTGGTAAAATACGTTTGGGTTTTACTTTCGCTGCTAAACTATTCGCTGATACCGAATGTAAGATATTTAATCCAAGCACGCATAATGTTATTAATGCATAGACCAGTGAAATTTTATAGAAATCCGTGCGTTTCAACCCAATTCAAGTCCTTCAGTGGGAAGGTGAGGTCGGATACACTGACATCGCGGACCGCCTTTAAAGCTTTGGTATTTTCTACATTTGCCAGGCTTGTTGGATGTTTGAGGGTAGATGAATGGGTTTATTTTCTCTTCAAATAGATTTTGTTTTAAACTATGTTTCCTTTATATTTATTAATGTTCATGGTTGTTGAAAAGGTGCATGTTCATCTGCCACTGCTGTCACGGTCGCCATGGTCGCGGTGCTTAAGCGATCTGATTGGTCAATATGTACAGGATGCCGCTGTGTTGTCGTTGATCGCGATACATTGCCCAAGCGTACCAGGGGCTATATCTAGGATAGAGATACCCCTGGTTTTAGCGAGGATGATGGCGAGGTGGCCAGACACTGAAATGAAATCTATAATACAATGCTTTTCTGTCCGGATCGCTATACAACACCACACCAACTGTAGTCTCCATACGATAAACACGGTCTATCCCCTCATTTCATGCAACTTGCAGACTCACACGCTCAGAAAGAGAAGCATTTAAACGCATGATTGTTGCGTTTTACTACCACAATCTTGTGAAGCACATTACCCAAGGTTAGCTATCATTGCGACCGTTCAGCTATATACATTTCACCAAGAAGTCCACTGTAATGGACAAGAGCAGAGTACCGCAGAACAAATTCTTTATTGCGATGGAATGAACATTCCAAATCCTTAGTCATTCTAAAAGTAATATGCTAATGTTGAAAGTTAACGCTCTTGTAAGAACCGTAATAACATGACCACATGGCCACTGACTTGAGAGGTATTAGAAACAAATATTTCAGAGCGATGATGTAATAACTCTATGTTGAACTATGCAACCGAAAGATAGTAAAAATGGCGCAGATGAGGGAGAATTTGTTGAATGCAAGTTCGTATTCCACTTGGCTTGACAATAATCACCTTGTGGGAAATAAACTTTGAAACTTTTGATGGAAGTTCACCATGGAAAAATTAGCTTACCGTCACTGGCAGCTGACCGATGTTACCGAATGCCATTCAACTTATAAACAGGGAGCATTCTCACCCCCAAAGATCATGTGTCCTTTTACCATGCTTTCCCCAAATTGGCCCAAATCAACACCTGGAGGTGGAGTTTGAAGCCTCGTCCGCAATTTGAAACATCAGATTTCTCAGAAATACTGAAAAATCACAGCTTATAAAATCCCCAAAGATCCGCTGTCAAATTTCTAAATAATGTACTTCCGGAAATGATGAACTCCGGTCTGATGCGAGAGTGCAGACCGACAGAGGGCACATTGACACGTTGGATAGGTGCATATCCTCGGTGCCCTTCAGCGGACGAAATGATAGATTCGTCTTGTTTTGATTTTAATGGATCTGAGATAGTGATGGTTGGTGCATGTGTGAGTCTGTTATGTCATACGGGTTCGGGGTGGGAGTTGGAGGATTGAGAGATACTTTGGTACTTTTGAGATCCATCGAGTATTTGTACGAATTTCGTGCCCACTCACCAAAACCTGATTTCTGTCGGTCTCAATTTGCTCCGACAAAATTAGGCTCAGCTTTCACTCCATTTACTTACTGTAGACTGATAGCCGGCACGCGGGATATGTGCACAGAGTACACAAGTGGAGATGGATTGATGGAAAAAACACACAAGAACAAGGATTTTTGTTTTCTCTGTGTTTGGAAAATAACTGGAATTTGGTCACATTCCACAGCTATAACCTGGAGTTTTAGCAGAGATATCAAGAACAATCATCTATTTCCTGGTTTTGCTGCACAGTGGCACAAAAAAGTACGCCGAGTCAACCATTAATTTTTGTTAAAGTATATACGATAAAATCAAATGAACAGACTTTATAATCAATTTGACTTTTTATAACCAGTTTTACTAATTTTTTGGCAGTTTTGATTGGGCAGAGAAGAACGCTATTAAGTTTGAGGTATTGTTTGTCCCGGATTGAATATCAGTATATTTGAGCTGGCATCGTTCTCGAGAATTGAAGTCTTACTTGTCACTCAGGAGCATTTCTTCATGCAATATATAATGGGAACATCCCAATTCTCTCAGGCTACCGAGCGATACAAATCCCAACTAAAGCATGCAGTATATTTTTAAAGTATCGGTAGGTCGGATAAACAGTAATTATATTTCCTGAAATATTGACTGTTTACAGGGCTTTGAAATTAGGATCACATTCTTGTTTTACATGTCATTTCTTATGAAATCAGAGATGTCTGCAACACATTTCGGAAAGGCATCAAGACGACAGTTGGGTTGATTGCTCATTGGAGAAGTCAGTTCACTCTCGTGATGCCAATCCCCAAAATAGAAAAACTGACAATCAAGAATTGAATTTTTTTTAATTTGGGAAATAGTACACCAGAAAACAAAACTGTGAAATATTACGTTAATTGTTTTCTTTTGATTTTCCGACATTCCGCTGTAAACTTTGGGCTCAATGAACATCTACAACAGTCTTTGATGTCTTCCTTTTCAGAAAGACCGATCCAGGATTTCTTCCAGTTTCCACCAGCCTTGTGCACGATGAAGTGGTTCATCACCATCGTAAGCTTGGTCCTGCCACATGGAGAGATAGCAGATATGTCAGCTCTTCTTCAGTCCACGAACCCAGATCATTCAAAGACGATAGATACCGAGAGTACGATATCCGTAACTGAAATGATGAAACACCAGACACGAGCGGTCGACGAAACTGATAATTTCACCAACCTTAACCCCATTCACCGTGCCGTCTCTTGTAATGCATCAGACGTGTTCATAACTGATTACAACACGACCGTTTGTCAAAATGCCTCGAAGATGATTGAGCAACAGAAAAAGCCCCAGCCTGAAGAACTAATATCTACAGAGACTGCGGATACCGTCATTTTAATTATCCACCAAATTTCGACTCCGATTATAGTCATTCTTGGATGTGTTTGTAATGTTCTCAATATTGTTATTCTGACAAGAAAAAGCATGCGCAATTCCACAAATTATTATCTAATTGCTTTAAGTATCAGTGATCTTTGGTTCTTGCTCACAACTATATTATATTGGAGTTTGAATTTGGTTAATTATTTTAATGAGCAATTGTATGTACAAACTTTGGCATCACTGCGTGTGCCATTTATTGAATTCTGGTTTGTGATCGCGTCAGGCCGTATATCGAATGTCTTCATACTCGTTTTGTCCATTGAACGCTTCATTGCAGTTAAATTTCCATTGACGGCCAAAATTGGTCTTTTAAGTCGCCATCCGATCAAAATTATCGTAGGTATTTATATATCGATCACAACTTTGATATTACCAAATATGTTTCATACTGTGTATACGGCCTCTGTGGATGGAGACACTAACGAATCCGTACTCATTTATGAAAAGACTGGAATCTATCACGCAAACCCTGACTTCTTCAAAGGCTACATCTATTTTCTGTTGATCACTCTTCGTTTTATTCCAGTTTTTGCCGTAATTCTTCTGAATATCTGTATCATTGTGATACTGGCGCGTTCCCGTAAATCAATGGCTGGTCTCCAGGCGAGCGACACTCACAGACGTGACAAAGAGCAAATAAAGATAACCCGAATGCTCGTAGCTATAGCTATCATATTCCTCGTCTGTATCGCGCCAGGATTTGTCCATTCTCTCCTTGCTAACTTTTTACCGAACTACACGAGAGAGAGTAATCATCGAAATCTTTGGAGGATCATCTATGCCACCTTCCCTGTGTTAGACATGATTAATTCCACCGTAAACTTTTTCGTCTATGTTTTGAAGAATGGTAAATTTCGTACTCTCTTTCTCGAGACAATTTGCCACAGGAAAGCCGGCACTTTGCAAGACCCACAGAAAGATGTTCGATAGAAGGTACAGTGGCATCATGCCGTTCAAATGCAAATGGTTGGGGGTTAGATTTGTATCTGTCGTTTGTTCTTTAATCCTTGTTGATTCTTAAGTTTTGTGTTCTGTCAGTTAAATCCTGACTATTCAAAGCTCATCTTCCCCTTTCTGAAATCTGTATAATTTTATACCGAAGCGATCGAGAAATTATATGGCCAATATCCAGACGAGGCGTGGTAATTTGCAAATAACCAGAGCCGTTATTTTCCGGGTCCGCATGCTGATCTCACTATGTAGTTGTCATCGTGCTATTGCTTGATCATCTGTATATATGCCATATTCCCCCTTTTGTAAACAATCTGTAAAATGTCTGGGATGTTCGTTAGAAAATGGTTATTTCTTCGTGTCATTAAACTCTGTATAGTTATGATTAACACGTGTATCTGTCGTCTTTCATTCGACCATAGCTGATACATCGGCAGACTATAACATTCATACAGAAATACTCTATATCCAGCAAAACCTTGTGCTAGCAATAAAAGTTAATACATTATTTCATTTCACACAAACCTGTACTGATGTAACAAATTGGAATCTTGTTGACATTACACAAGACAGATCTTCGAAAAGATATATATATATATATATCGAAGCAGGAAATTCACTAAACTGTCCAAATGGTTGGTACGTTATATATTTACAGATACTATATATATATATATATATATATTGAAAGAGGTACTGAGGGAGATTTGATAACGAGAATAAGTTAAAATGGTATCTCGCTGTTATTTTGTTCCATAGTAAACTATATAGATGTGGAAGTAAAGAAATTGGAATTGTATGTAAAGACTCGAGAGGTTTGTTTGCAAAAGCCCAGAAAATCATGAAATCATCAAGATATCTTCAACGTCAAAGTTTTCTCCTTATGTTAATTCAACTTCAACGGTTATTTCTAAAGACCCCAGAACTCGGGTTGCATATACAGAGACCATTTTTGACACTCCCGAAAGCCTGCAAGCACATGTAGTGAGTTTTATCGAAACAAAATGAAGTATTGTTCAGAATAAGGGTTATGCCATTTAAAGTAGAATCTTTAGACAATCGCCCATGGAGAGTATCTAGATGTCTTAATGAGCCAGTAGTCCTCAGCTACTAATCCCAAATCATGTGGCAAACTGCTGTATATCATGTATGGGTAACCTTCTATTGTATAGCCTGACAATCGGATAAATCGATGTAGAGTGGCCCTGTACATCAGGGGTCGAGACGTTAATAAAATATTGAATTGAATGGTCAAAAATGTATAGGCTGTGAACTTCGAAAACGATCATTTTATTATCAATCGACATATTATTCAAAAATCAAAATCTTCATCCACATACCTTTCAAAGTGCTTTGGAAAATTTCTTAGCAAGATATCAATCATATGGCTAATCCTTTGCGTGAGACCAGTGGATACGGGACCAGCAATATGGGTCCAAATTCGATACCCAAAGTCCAAATTTGATATCAGAGTCCGAGAGAGCACATTATATTCCGAATTTTGCTCTTGGATAGCACGTTTGTATTTCTACTGACAGGAATTTTACGGAGACCATACTATGAGGTTATTATACAATGTTGAATCCAATATGGAGTTTTATTGTACGAGTCTACGTTGGGTTGAAAGTCCGTATTGGACGAGACGCCGCAGGCGTCGAGTCCAATACGGACTTTCAACCCAACGTAGACGAGTACAATAAAAGCTCCATATTGGATTCAACATTGTATAATGACCTGTTTATTATACATCGAAAGACAAAACCATGACAGAGAAAAAACTTTCGTTTATTACTGATAAAGTTACAAAGCATAACTACATAAAACTACACACATGAATACTTCGATTGTTAATTTCGCTTTTTTGAAATATGACAATCAAGTTAAAGAATACATTTAAAGATGTAATCAGGCTCAAATCTAGGCTGAAATCGATGTCTCTCAAACTCCACGAAAGTGACATGTTACGACAGGTACAAAATGAAACACACTTGACCACAACAAACTAAACTTGTTTCTACCATTCACGAGAAAATAGAAGGATTTGGTCTTTGAAAATAAACAGCATGCATGGCATGCCGTTTATTTTTCCACGGCCGTGTCAACAAGCGTACACGTGTGGTGCATTCTATCAACGTATGCTATGCACGAGCCGTGACGTTATCCCATTGATGCAGCATTCAAATTCGTGAGCGTCGCTACGTCACTGACTCTGATACGTGACACTGTGACGACACTGGGACATGTACATATAACCTGAGTTACCCCCCTTTGAAAGAATCCAATACGCAGTCTTGACGAGTCCAATAACACTTTCTGACGAGTCCAATAACACTTGCTCGCGGATCCAATACGGTTCTTGGTACTGGACCGACACGTGGTACAAATAAACGGTTTTCATTGGATTATAAAATTAAATGTATAATAAAAGTAGCTATTTTCGGAATCGAATTGATTTCTATTTCCTATATTTTTCGAATAAGTTTATTCTTCAATTTCTTTGTATCTTTATCTTTCAACATTTCCACGATCTTGTCGTTGTAATTCTCCTCACCCATTACCACTACGTCATTACCTTTATCTGCCTCATTAATAACAATGATCGGATTGGACAGAAACTCGTTGATTGCTGAATTCTGCTAGCAGATAAAGTACTTTTTCACAGGATAATACATCATCTGGAGTATGGCGTACTGGAGTATTGCATTTACGTCATACGCGTTTTTCCTTACGGTTTCTTCACTGATACAAAATTATATATCCAAGCCTGTAGGGGAGAAGATATTAATAGTTTTTAGTGATACTTATCTTTCCATCTGTCAAATAGTTTTTTGGAATGAATTTCCAAGTCATTTTCTTGCATATGGTATCCCAGTCACGCTTTGATTGTGACTGTTCATATGCACACCATGCAGAGCTGTTATTACAAGATGTTAACACACCACCAAGCTTCGGGATAAGCGAAGTAGACAATTTTGTACCTAAAATCTCAGTAATATTCTAGAGGGGATCATTCACCAATGAAATACTCCGATTCTGGAGAACAAAATAGCACGAATGTTAGACATAAATGTCGATATTGTGTGAAATTCTGACCTCTTGGCTACAACATTTACCTTTCACACTAAGGCACACGTGAAGGAGTCCTACACATACTATGGTGTTCTATTTGTGCCAAGTTTCCGTCGCCTTTTAAAAACGCGACGTCGCCTTTTGAAACGCGACGTCGTGTTTCCAAACGCGACGTCGCGTTTTTAAAACACGACGTCGTCTTTTGGAAAACACGACGTCGCATTTTAAAACGCGACGTCGCGTTTCTTTCCTATGTTTTTGCATTGTAAAACTCGACACAACGGAACTCGACGTCGCGTTTTCAAAAGGCGACGTCGTGTTTCACCCACGTCTTGTTTGGCAATGTTAAAAGATAGGAAAGAAACGCGACGTCGCGTTTTAAAACGTGACGTCGTGTTTTTTAAAAGGCGACGTCGCGTTTTCAAAAGGCGACGTCGCGTTTCAAAACGCGTCGCCTTTTGAAACGCGACGTCGCCTTTCGAAACGCGACGTCGCCTTTCGAAACGCGACGTCGCCTTTTGAAACACGACGTCGCTTTTTGAAAACGCGACGTCGCCTTTTAAAAAACACGACGTCGCGTTTCTTTCCTATCTTTTAACATTGCCAAACAAGACGTGGGTGAAACACGACGTCGCCTATTGAAAACGCGACGTCGAGTTCCGTTGTGTCGAGTTTTACAAAGCAAAAACATAGGAAAGAAACGCGACGTCGTGTTTTCCAAAAGGCGACGTCGTGTTTTAAAAACGCGACGTCGCGTTTCGAAACACGACGTTGCGTTTCAAAAGGCGACGGAAACTTGGCACAAATAGAACACCATAACATACTGACATTTATTGTAGTGGATAGAGTGCGAATAATATATCATCGACACAATGCGATTTGGTTCACGGTATTCCGACGGAGCTTAAAATTTATGTATGCGCGAATTCAATCAATGCTTGTGAAGACGTACTTTTCTGAAAGATTGAGCATTTTGTATATGCAAGCTGTTTTACAAATCATTCAGATTGGAACGATTTATTGCATCATAAAAGGGTGTAAAAGTAGGCTTGAACGATCAGAGTACACACTCGAAAACATAGCCAGACGATGTTACTGAGGCAGCATTTTGTCTGTCACGGTGCATATGCGTCTCCGAAAATACCGCTGTCGCAAAGGAGGTGACGGACGTCAAATAGATCTGTAATTGAAATATGTAAAAATATCACCGGAACCTTTTATTATTTTCCACAAATGTTAATTGACTTTGCTGAACGTCGATTGTGTTCATATATCTCACACATACTTTATGGCAGTGAATAATTGATGTTTCTAGTCAAGCATCTTCATGTCTTTAATATACTTGTATATACAGGGATACAGTCCAGATGATGTCTGATCGAGGAAATTTTATGTAAGGTTTGATAACAAGATAAACATTAGCTCTAAGCGAACTATTTTACCGACAAAACAAAGAAAATGTGGACAATAAAATTATAAAAAATATGATAAAAACAAACAGATAGCACAATTCATAATATAATTATTTGCATGGGAGGGGGAGTTATATACCAACCTATAAATTTACATATGATTAAACGTGATACAAAATTAGTACCTCTAGGAACGATGTTAGAAATGATAAACGTGAATCAAGAATTTACGAGCATCTGCTAGTTTATATTCTATGACACTAGTGTCCATAACAACTTGCTAACCGTGCAATTATTGAGTGTTGTAGCACGGTTGTGTGAAATGTACATCTGTCAGTGCAGGTGTTCATTTGGGATATTCTGTTTTCTCAAGAGAGAAAGGGGTCATCTGCTTCATACAATCGAATAAACACACAAATAAATTACAAGATGGAATGTCTTTCTCAAGTTTAACTGCCGTTTCCATCATGAAAATGATTAACAAAGCGACACAGATACATGTAGACTTAAATTTAATTACGTTCCACACATTCTGGCTAAGCTGACCGACTCATCTCCCATTTGAGAGATCACATAATCTCGTCCACTGCCAAGGCACGATGTCAACCGCGACGGGAGCATCGCGCCAATATCGATGGAAGAATTTTTTCAACAAAGAGGAGAAAGGTTGTCAAAGTATAAAATATGTTTTCGACCTCTCATTATAATCTTTATTGATAATCAATTTGAGTAGTGCACTGGAATAAAAATAATGTTTTCATAGGCGTGCTCAATGGTTATTTTAAGCACGGTTAATATGAGAAAGTTCATAAATTTTAGGGCGCGGGCTTCGCCCTTGCTCTGAACTATAAACTTTTCTACACTAACCTTCCGAAAAATAAACATCGAGCACGCCTACGAAAACATTATTTCTTAATTTCCTAATCTTATTATACAGTTTAAAACTAGGGAATGTAAGAACAAGCCGAGAAATGACAAACATTTGTGAACATGTGATTTAGTATCTGCAGGCAGATAATAAATTGTATTTGATTATCTACAGTTCAAAATTTAAAATTTGTACATTTAAAACGAGACGAGGCGATTAAGAATTTGCTTGTGTAAATTCAGGAATATCTGATTATAAACAATTAAAATTATTATATGTGAGAGAAAGACTAGAAACGATAAACACTTGCACATATAAATAAGAAGCAGAACCCCTACACATGGCATAATTGCAGCTATGGTCAGACCAGCTGCTTATAGTAGTCTGTGGACTCATCCGTCCTGAATTCGTTTGGCAGACCATTCCAGATCTGTATGGACTGGGATCTACAAGACTTGTTGCCATGCATATGTAGTAGTTCGGACCCGTGTTAGATATACGGCATTATTTCATTTAAGAGAAAAAGAACACTTCCGCTTCTACATTTATAGTCATTAAGACATTTTGGTGAGTTTCCGCGTGAAATTTTTAAAACTTCTGTTGCTATAGATTTAAGTCTACTTATAATTCTAAGTAAGTCATCAGTAAACAAACCGTAGTGCTCCATGCATCAGGGTTTTTTTTCTTCATTTTTATATTACATTGTTAAGTGCAAATGTGCCAGACCAAAGGACAATAACTAAAAATCGGACGAATAAAACTTTTGTAAATGAGAAGCTTAGTATTAGTGGAGAAAATATGGCTAAGCCTGGCGAAAATATTGAATTGCTGACCAGGTATCTTACACAGATAAGATATGTAGAAGCCGAACTTGAGGAGATAATAACTGCACTTTCCATATTCAGTATATCACACGCACCATTATTGTTTTGCAACATTCATGACTTGAAATCTATCAAGACAGCAGACGTCCATGATGCTCATCCATTAAGATGATCTGTCATCACAACTCCTGAACTAGCGTATCTAATTCCGCTTAAGCCGGTGCTAGGGGCCTTGTGGATACTCCATAGTCTCCAAACCAATAGTAGCAATACAAGCGCGTCGGAGACACTAAGGCTACGTCCGAGAATCCACCGTATTCTCGGGTCTGAATGTTAAGTGTCGACGAATACTTTCCTGGAGAGTCATATGGTTGTTTTTTAGTCGCCAGATCGAGACGTCGTCAATTTTTCCTACCTCCTGCATACCGATCCAATGTAACTGAAAAAATGTTCACATCAACGTTAAACCATAGTTTTACCTCAACCCATGAACAAACCACAAATATATCTCATTAAGGTGAAACGCGTTGTGCAAACCTTTATTGAAAACACAGATTGAACTGCATAGAACACGTCTGTTGTCGTCAAGCTGTAAGCCTATATAGAATGAACTCTTGGTAGCGCCATGTGTTCGCTCTCGGCTCGCCTATCACCCTCCCCTACAAAACTGGGCCAAGCTCCGTCCTCTTATGCATATTTAGTGCCTGGTGTTCTATTTGTGCCAATTTGATCTCGCGCGTCGACTTGCAAAAGTCGACGCACAAGGCGCGACGCGAAAAGTCGACGTCGTGTTTTGAAACGCGACGTCGTCCTTTCCGTCGCGCGTCGACTTTTACAATGTTAAAGAGATAAGTCAAAAGTCGACGTCGTGATTCAAAAGTCGACGTCGACTTTTGCCCTATCTCCTAACATTGCAAAAGTCGACGCGCGACGGAGAGGGCGACGTCGCCTTTCAAAACGCGGCGTCGACTTTTTCCGTCGCGCGTCGCGCGTCGACTTTTAAAAAGTCGAAGCGCGACGCGAATGTCCGTCGCGCGTCGGCTTTTTAAAAGTTAGGGTAGGAATACACCAGAGCCGTTGCGTTGGCGCAGGCGGCAACGCTCGCGACAACGCATTTGTCCGTGCATTCACCATATGCGTCTTTTGGCTGCGATGGAGGCTGCGTATATGCCTATACCTAATTTAAATAACATAACGTATGGTAATTCAGCACCAAGTAGGCGCCAAAGTGTGCATAATAATGTCCTTGACCTTCCGAAGGCAATGCGTAGGCCTGTGCAGCGCGTCAAAAAATTCCCAATTTCAACGGCAACACAAAGCTATAACGCAACCGATACTCAACGCAATGCGAATAGTGTGTTCACCACTTCTTTTTGCAACTTGTTCAATTTGTTGCGACAACGCATATGCGAATCGCATTGCGATGACGGCTCTGGTGTATTCCTACCCTAAGTCGACGCCCGACGCGCGACGGACATTCGCGTCGCGCGTCGCCTTTTGGTTTACAAAAGTGCTCATGTCTGGGGAGCACGTATTCCATATTGTTCACGACACACAATAAATTATCAATCAAATTATCAATTGAAGTTTGCCACTATACGTTGTACAAACGTATTATATAAAATTCACAATCTTTGTTAACTTTCTTCTTTAATGTAAAGGTGTATGTGTGTTTGTACTGTGATGTGTTGTATTATGGTATATTTCACCGTACTGCATGATATGGTATTGTTTAGAATTGTATTGTTTTGTAATGTGTTGAGTTGTAATTTGTAAACATAACTCTGAACACATTGGATTGAGGGATACTAATGATTCTCAGTTTATTATATTCCCATTTGGCGATTTGGGGCAGGCTCAGCTGGCAGAAATGTTTACAATATCTGAAAAATGCTGCCACCATCTGATAACACTTGCACTTGTCGAAGTAGTGTTGACTCTCAGAGAAGTGACGAAACATTATGCAAGGCAGCCTCACTCTCTGTGCACGCTTGTCAGCAAGGCCATCTGGGGGTGGCTCGGACGTTTATTAAGCGTAAGTGCTCAGAGACTATCAGCCGGCTTGTC
Organism: Hanleya hanleyi; assembly: GCA_036873755.1. Taxonomy (NCBI): domain Eukaryota; kingdom Metazoa; phylum Mollusca; class Polyplacophora; order Lepidopleurida; family Hanleyidae; genus Hanleya; species Hanleya hanleyi. The sequence goes on from JAVTVY010022127.1 coordinate 16,333, forward strand.
AGATGTTCAATTTTGATTGATTTGGGGCGTAAATGTCCGGGTTTGCCCGGAGCAAATGCCCATGTGGCAAAAATAAATCAGTAAACATTCCTATCAAGACCAACCTACCCCTGAAAATGATGAAAAGTTGCTTCTGTAATCTGTAAACCAGGGTTGGTGAGAGGGGAATGGATGGAGGGAAATTCTGAATAATGTAGGCACAAGAATAAACTGTATGTCTTTACACTAGCTAACTCGCCAAGAAAGTGAGGATTTCCCATGAGAAAGCTAACATAAATGGGAGAGACAGGGAGATGAAGAAATTGAGAAGGTTGATTTGGTCAGTCTTAATGAAGCTTTATTGCCTGGAGGCAGCTATAAAACTGGGAGACTGCAGGAAGTTGAGAAGGGTGACATGGTCAGTCTTAATGACGATTTATTGCTTGGATGCAGCCATAAAGGCTGGGGGGGGCTGCCCAAGTTAGTTTACAAACTACATCAAATTAAACATTTGTTTCTAATTTGTAAACATAACTCTGAACACATTGGATTGAGGGATACTAATGATTCTCAGTTTATTATATTCCCATTTGGCGATTTGGGGCAGGCTCAGCTGGCAGAAATGTTTACAATATCTGAAAAATGCTGCCACCATCTGATAACACTTGCACTTGTCGAAGTAGTGTTGACTCTCAGAGAAGTGACGAAACATTATGCAAGGCAGCCTCACTCTCTGTGCACGCTTGTCAGCAAGGCCATCTGGGGGTGGCTCGGACGTTTATTAAGCGTAAGTGCTCAGAGACTATCAGCCGGCTTGTCAGATGTTCAATTTTGATTGATTTGGGGCGTAAATGTCCGGGTTTGCCCGGAGCAAATGCCCAAAAAGGAAGCGAAATTAGATGGGAAGTATCTATGAGCTGAGAGCCCCAAATAGGAGGAAAAGATATATATATGTATTATCATATAGGAGTGATACCTCTCACCAACCCTTGTAGTGCTAAAAGAGAAAACATGTCGAGAAACTGTCAATTCAGTAATGGGTATCAATAATACATATAAAATTACATGCATAGAAAAGACTCTTGAAAGACGTTCAAGTCAGAAGAGTTCTTGTAGTATTATGCACAACTATAAACAAAGTCTCTGCATTTCAAGAGTTCCTTGTAATCAATTGTCCAGCAGTGAATCACATATGTACATGTAGCACACATGTACCCTTAGGCTTGTGCACACATATCCTTCTGAGCTTGGTGTAGTATATGGATATCTACAGAAATATATCGTTGGCAACAATCGGAAGACCACTGCCCTAACATCTTAATTAAATGGTCTTCCATGCGAACGGACGAACAAGTTGATGCTGCTTCTTTTCTTAGAGAATGCCCACAATAATAATCTGCATTAACACCTACAGCCATCAGGAGATGTTTCAGGCATGAAATAAAATAGGATCGGGAGAGAGGTTTTAACTGTGCAGTGATAAATAAAGGCTGTGTACTACTAGAACACATATATGCTGTCGGAATTTAAGATACTCTTTCATATACTTGATTGGACAGACCTGAGGGTGCCCAGTGCTGAATAATCGAATCGTTACGCCCTGACGGAACGGGTCTGTTTTTGATGATTTTAATTGCAGTGTAAAGCTAGACTTATCAGGAACAAAAGCAATGTCAACAATGGACAAAGTGAGCTCAGGATCGAAATCCTTATATACTGTGAATTCACCACATCTCAAAAAGCCAAAAAAGGCTGTTGACAAGGCTGACAGTAACATAGCATCAATGAAGGAATTAAAAAATCCGATTTCCAGAATGGCGCACAATTTAACAAGCATTGGAAATTTGATTGGCAGTCTAGGTCTGCTGACATTATTTTGTGATTTCTTCACAGACTTGAGGATGAGCCTGAGCCTGGGCAAGGCCTCACCAGATGCATTAACAAGAGGGTCACTATACCCTGCTTTGATGTAAAAGAAGCGGATTGCACACATGTGCAATTTAATTGTGCCTAATTTTAAATTTGATCCAAAACAATGGGCTATATAATATAGGAGAATATCCTTGGATATAAAAGGCATGTTATGTACATAAGATAGTCGAAACATTGTAACAAAATGCAAAAATTGTCTAAATGCAGAACAATATGTCTTGGATGTCCGAGAACTCACTGCCCTGTCCCACAAAACCAGCGGACATGGCAGCATCTGTAAACAGCTGCAAATCCCTGTCATCAACTCGACTATCTTCCAAAAACAAAGAAATACCATTCCATGAAGTTAGGAATGACTGCCACATGAACAAATCAGCCCTGCATGCTGCAATTAGTTTTACCATATGATGTAATTTGCTTAACAGAATGGGCTAACATGATCAAATATGAAATAAATGACCTGCCGATAGGTATAACTCTCATAGCAAAGTTCATGTGACCTAACAGGCTAAGCATGATACGTTTGGTTATAGCCTTGGCAGATTGCACAATCAGATTTTATTGGACTCATGTGATGAACTGGAAATAGGGAATCACTATATGGGCCTATCAAATAACCGTTACTACACTCGGCTTGAATTAGCCTAATGACATCTTTGGAAACAGTAGGACCCGACATCAAATAGTGTACCCATTCACGGTCAGGGTGGTCCTCTAATAATTCTTGCAAACGTTCTATATTAATGGGAGTGGAGGCGGTCATATCATATACATGTAAAATACCCCCAGAACTAGTTTGATTTTCACCCTCAAGTCATTGACTGAAAGAAGTGGTAGCACTTCTGGAGCTGCTAAAAGGGGCTATACTTCTTGGACTGTTGGAAGTGGGAGGAGCTTGTATCTGTGGGACAGATGACGAACCAGACATACACCGCACTTGAGGATGGGAACGGCATTTACACGTTTTACACAATTTTCCATGTTACAGCCCTGCTCAGTATTGAAATTGTTGCAAATCTCAATGCCATTGTGAACAATACGTTTTCGGCCAAGAACCAGAATATTGTTCGGCCAGCTCTGTAATCAAAAACTGGTACTCGTCCGATTCCTGTCTCCTGAATGGGTATTCGTCACACATAATGGTTTTGACTTTATTGAATGCTTTAATGAAGCTACTCAGACTAAGATTTCTAGATAATCTAGTATCCTGAGAAGATCTCACATGCACTTCTGTACCATGCACAAATAACATATTGGTAGTGTCCTCTACCTCTTCCATACAGGAATCGGTCTCGCCAGTTGACATATTGTCCTTGAATAATCTGTTGTCTGAGTTTAATTGGGACCACCGCTGCCTTAGGTGCCAAAGCCAGAGAAACACCCCATCCCACCCCTGAAATATGCGAAGATTGAGTTACCTGAGCCTGACGAAGGCTGGCCTTATCGAGGGAAGCACCAAACAAATTACCTGCCGTTGGCGCACCTGTACAGTACTTGAGTAAGCTGTTGCCAGGGTGTACGGGGTGTTGACTCTGGCTGAAGGCCCGACAGAGGTACGGGTGTCCGACCTATTATCATGCGTTTTTGAAGGTTTATTTGGAAAATATAAAAAAGTACTTCTTGAGATGACATGAAAACTGACACGATGATTGCTGAGCTCGTCGGCTATCTTCCGTTATGAATTCCGTCCATGACGTCACTCCCTTCTGCACGTGCAAGAGCTATTTTTAACTCAACTTTTCAGCTCAGTTTCCGTCATGGACAGTATCAGTTATCGGACACTCATCGTGAACAAGAATTTGACGTTGAAGTACAATGTATTTTCAAGTTTTGTGCATGACAATCGTTAGTTGGAGTTCTGTCATTTAAGATGATAAGATCATTGTTCAATTTTTATACGTATTTACTTGAGAGCGAGATCGGGAAGACAAGGTGGCAGATCGGATTTCGCATCCACGCCACAACATGAGAACTTTCGAATTTTGATGAAAACGAAAATGTTAGATTTAAATTTTTTGGCTTTCGTGGCTACCTACAAATCCATATTTTGCATAACAATTAGAAATGATCTCTCCTTTGTTCTGACATATTATTGCCTTGTCATCACGAGCACAACACGTATGTACGAGATGCGTGTCCGATAACTGACCTGTCCGATAACTGTTCCGACACCAGTAATCCTAGGGAAACAGTTTGTGGGAGTGAAATTGTTCATTGCTGCGTTATTAAATGGTCCCATAGAAGATGCCTGTTCGCCAAGCGATCTCTGCAACGTTTGGACCACTCTGGTAACCTCCTGCGCGTGCTGAAATACCTTGGCTGTCTCTTCCTCAACGGCCGGACTGCCTTGGTCCTGTGGGCGCGTGTTGTATTGTTGTTGTTGTTGTGACGCCATACCGGAAATCTCGTTTCTCGGTCACGTCTGTGTGGTCGAAGGCTCCGCGCAGCGGCTGATGGTACCCACGTGTCCGTGTCGCTGGGCTGGTGCTTAGGTGGATTGCTGGCTGATCATCTCTGTCCCTGCCACGGTGAGTGGGGATTCAGCGACCCCGCTAGCCAGATTGTCCGAATAAAGCAAAACTAGCATCTTTTTTCGGAAAGGTCGGCGATGCAATGATATTTCTTTTCGCCAACTCTTGGCGCAGCCTGTCTGCCGCCCAATTTCGGTAATCATTTCCATCTCATGGTGCCGATCTGCGTGATCGCCTACTGTTCATAACAGTTTGGACTTTGCATTCTGTATCGGCGATGAAACGAGTTAGCTTCAAACAAGGAAAGCCTGCACAATTATCTGCACTGCGACACAACTCTGATAAATGAATAAGTTCACTTGAAGTTGTAGCTGGTGTTTTTGAGTTCCTTTGAACAATCACCAAAATCTCCGGATTTTGAATAATCAGTCGTGAATGTATTCACTCAACAATGACAACTCGACGAAAACATTAGTAAATCCTTTAAAATTTGTGAAACTGAGATGGAAAACTCCGGAGAAATTCTGAATAATGCAGGCACAAGAATAAACTGTATGTCTTTACACTAGCTAACTCGCCAAGAAAGTGAGGATTTCCCATGAGAAAGCTAACATAAATGGGAGAGACAGGGAGATGAAGAAATTGAGAAGGTTGATTTGGTCAGTCTTAATGAAGCTTTATTGCCTGGAGGCAGCTATAAAACTGGGAGACTGCAGGAAGTTGAGAAGGGTGACATGGTCAGTCTTAATGACGATTTATTGCTTGGATGCAGCCATAAAGGCTGGGGGGGGGGGGGCTGCCCAAGTTAGTTTACAAACTACATCAAATTAAACATTTGTTTCTAATATGTTGAATTGTAATACATTGTATTGTAATGTATGGTATTATTTTGTATTTTATTGTATTGTATCGTATCATATAGTCTTGTTCTGTCTTGTATTGTTTCTTTGTATTGTGATTTGGGGTGTTAATTTCGAAAAAAAAGTAAAAAAATGTTCACATCCGCGATTTCCTATCCTTGTAGCTTCTGACCGGTGTTGGTAATTTGCTGATAATTTACTGCAACAAAGCAAGAATGGCAAGATGTATGTTAAATACATGGAGACTATGTACCACATAATGTATTTGTTTCGCTGTCAGATATGTTATATTGCTGATTAATTTTCGAAAACTGGTACCTGTGTTCCACAAAATCCACACCCCTCCATCGCGAGGACAATACGCATCTGTTAGCTTGTCAATGTCTTCATATTTCGCCGGACTAATACGTAAAATACATTCAAGTTTCCAATAATGAACCAAAAGCTTATGTAAGTAACAGTTTTGCAGGAGTAACAGTAACGACTGGAAAACAGAGAAAAACTAATTAATAGATTGTGTAGCCCAAAGGAAATGTGGGATGTTACTGTTTTCCGGCCGAAAACGAAAGCGAAATGACCCCACACCTCACCTTTACTTTGACAGCATATAGTCACTCGTCTAAAATGGCAGAAGACAAAGCCTTACTATTAAAAAGGGTTGTATGATTCGAGATAAAATGCAACGTGGCGCGTTTTATCAGGAGACATTCATCAGGATGTCTCCAGAATGTTAGATCTCACAGTTCCATTGAGCTACACAAGCGATTAATTATTTTCCCTCTGTTTTCCAGTCGTTACTGTTAGTCCTGCAAAATAGTTACTTACATACGCTTTTGTTCATTATTGGAAACTTGAATTTAATTTACGTATTAGTCCGGGGAAATAGTAACACACTGACAAGCTAATAGATGCGAATTGTCCGCTCGATTGAGGGGTGTGCATTTTGTGGAATACAGGTACCAGTATTCGAAAATTGATCAACAAAAAAACATTTCAGACAGCGAAACAAATATATTATATTATGCATAGTCTCCATGCATGCAAAATATCTTGTCATTCGTGCTATCTTGCAGTAAATTCTCACCAAATTACCAACACCGGTCAGGAGCTACAAGAATCGAAAATCACAGCTGTGAACATAATAGTAATACATGCTCCCCATACATGCGCACTTTTGTAAACCAAAAGGCGACGCGCGACGGAAAAAGTCGACGTCGCGTTTTGAAAGGCGACGTCGTCCTCTCCGTCGCGCGTCGCGCGTCGACTTTTACAATGTTAGGAGATAGGGAGTCGACGTCGACTTTTGAAACACGACGTCGAGTTTTGGCCTATCTCTTTAACATTATAAAGCCCGACGCACGACGCGCGACGGAGAGGGCGACGTCGCCTTTTAAAACGCGACGTCGGCTTTTCCCGTCGCGCGTCGCGCGTCGAGTTTTGATTCTTCAAAAAAGCGACGCACGACGCGAACAGTCGACGTCGACTTTTGAAAGGCGACGTCGCCCTCTCCGTCGCGCGTCGCGCGTCGACTTTTACAATGCTAAGAGATAGGCCAAAAGACCATTTCCTGCCGAGAGAAACACTGTTATTACGGTTTTTACAACAGCGTGAACTTTCAACATTAGCATATCACTTTTAGAATAAGAAAGGATTTCGAATGTTCATTCCATCGCAATAAAGAATTTGTTCGGCAGTATTCTGCTCTTGTCCATTACAGTGGTGAAATGCACGAGATAGTGGGTAGTAAAACTCAACAACCTTGCAATTAAATGCTTGCATTTATGGGCGTGTGAGTCTGCATGTTACACGAAACGTGAGTAGTAGGGAGCCGTGATTTCGAGGTCCGTTTTTCAGGGGGGTAACTCTTGGTCCCCTTTTTCCGCCATGGGCGCCACCAGTCCCGTGTGACGTCACTTCCGGTCTGGGTGAATGGAGCCTGACCTGTGAACTGTATGACGTCACTTCCGGTCTGGGTGAATGGGGCGTGACCTGTTCACCTCCGTGTCTCTTCGGTCAGGTCCGGGTCTTTTCGGTGAGGTCCGTGGGAACATGATAGGAGATGTACTGACTTGTCTGTGAGTTTTTTCCACAATGTCGTTTACCTCCGTGTGTCTTCGGTCACCTCCGTGTCTTTTCGGTGAGGTCCGTGAAGGTGTGACGGAGGTGACCGAAAGATGTGACGGAGGTGTGCGAAGAGACACGGAGATCACCGAAAAGACCCGAATGTCATCACCGAAGAGTTACGGAGGTGACTGAAAAGACACGGACGTTACCGAAGACACACGGCGGTCACCGAAAACACTCGAATGTCATCACCGAAGAGTTACGGAGGTGACCGAAAGACACGGAGGTGACCGAAGACACACGGAGGTCACCGGAAAGACCCGAAAATCATCACCGAAGAGTCATGGAGGTGACCGAAAAGACACGGAGGTGACCGAAGACACACGGAGGTTACCGAAAAGACCCGAATGTCACGAAAAAACGTATAAAAGTGGAAATTTTTAGGGGTATTGCTGCTTTCATTGGCCTGCCGAACGGAGCTATCTCACCAGCCTGCCTGACCAGCCTACCTGACCAGCCTGAACCACTCTCACGACAGGAGCTACTTGCCTGAGCTTCACCAGCCTGAGCCTGCCTCACCAGTGCAACTTCACCAGTCTATCTCACCATAGCAGCTACTGACCTGACCAGCCTGAGCCAACAGTCATGGACTCATCTCACCGAGCTGAGCTTCTTCAGCATCGTATTCGCCTCGTTGATGAGATGCAGCATGTGGCCGATATATGTGATCTGCTTATGATGGAAAACATAATCCTTAAATACGGTGTCGAAGATATCATGACGGAGAAGACCACTTCGCGACAAAACAGAGCCCTCATCGACGATCTACAGCGCCGTGGCCCCTTAGCATTGCAAACCTTCGTGGAGGCGCTGAAGAAGACGGGAAATGAAAGAATAGCAGATCTACTTCAAGCCCAGGATTCAGAAGATAATATCTTAGTCATGGACATGGACATCGCCGAAGGGCGTACAGCTACCAAACGTACGCACCAAGAGTCCGGTCTACCTGCCAAACCCGGTCCATCTACCAAACGTCCCCGACTAACACCTTTAGAAATACCTCAGCAAGTGCTTCAGCCAGTGCCCCAGCAAGTGCCTGAGCAAGCAAAGGAAGAGGTGCTACGTCCTATGTCTGTGCAGGAGATCAATGACATTATCCAGCAGGCCTACCAGGCGGCCCAGACGAACACTTGGGAGCTCTCTCCCTATTTAACAGTGAGTGTCAAAGAAGAGGAAGTGCATTTTAACGCACCGGCCTGGGACGACAAACCACCTAAGCATATCGCCTTGACGTTGGACACCTGGATAAGAGTACAGGCCATTTATTACGCCGTCGATTTTGTGGAATGCAGGTACCAGTATTCGAAAATTGATCAGCAAAAAAACATTTCAGACAGCGAAACAAATATATTATATTATGCATAGTCTCCATGCATGCAAAATATCTTGTCATTCGTGCTATCTTGCAGTAAATTCTCATCAAATTACCAACACCGGTCAGGAGCTACAAGAATCGAAAATCACAGCTGTGAACATAATAGTAATACATGCTCCCCATACATGCGCACTTTTGTAAACCAAAAGGCGACGCGCGACGGAAAAAGTCGACGTCGCGTTTTGAAAGGCGACGTCGTCCTCTCCGTCGCGCGTCGCGCGTCGACTTTTACAATGTTAGGAGATAGGGAGTCGACGTCGACTTTTGAAACACGACGTCGAGTTTTGGCCTATCTCTTTAACATTATAAAACCCGACGCACGACGCGCGACGGAGAGGGCGACGTCGCCTTTTAAAACGCGACGTCGGCTTTTCCCGTCGCGCGTCGCGCGTCGACTTTTGATTCTTCAAAAAAGCGACGCACGACGCGAAAAGAAAGGCGACGTCGCCCTCTCCGTCGCGCGTCGCGCGTCGACTTTTACAATGCTAAGAGATAGGGCAAAAGACCATTTCCTGCCGAGAGAAACACTGTTATTACGGTTTTTACAACAGCGTGAACTTTCAACATTAGCATATCACTTTTAGAATAAGAAAGGATTTCGAATGTTCATTCCATCGCAATAAAGAATTTGTTCGGCAGTATTCTGCTCTTGTCCATTACAGTGGTGAAATGCACGAGATAGTGGGTAGTAAAACTCAACAACCTTGCAATTAAATGCTTGCATTTATGGGCGTGTGAGTCTGCATGTTACACGAAACGTGAGTAGTAGGGAGCCGTGATTTCGAGGTCCGTTTTTCAGGGAGGTAACTCTTGGTCCCCTTTTTCCGCCATGGGCGCCACCAGTCCCGTATGACGTCACTTCCGGTCTGGGTGAATGGAGCCTGACCTGTGAACTGTATGACGTCACTTCCGGTCTGGGTGAATGGGGCGTGACCTGTTCACCTCCGTGTCTCTTCGGTCAGGTCCGGGTCTTTTCGGTGAGGTCCGTGGGAACATGATAGGAGATGTACTGACTTGTCTGTGAGTTTTTTCCACAATGTCGTTTACCTCCGTGTGTCTTCGGTCACCTCCGTGTCTTTTCGGTGAGGTCCGTGAAGGTGTGACGGAGGTGACCGAAAGATGTGACGGAGGTGTGCGAAGAGACACGGAGATCACCGAAAAGACCCGAATGTCATCACCGAAGAGTTACGGAGGTGACTGAAAAGACACGGACGTTACCGAAGACACACGGCGGTCACCGAAAACACTCGAATGTCATCACCGAAGAGTTACGGAGGTGACCGAAAGACACGGAGGTGACCGAAGACACACGGAGGTCACCGGAAAGACCCGAAAATCATCACCGAAGAGTCATGGAGGTGACCGAAAAGACACGGAGGTGGCCGAAGACACACGGAGGTTACCGAAAAGACCCGAATGTCACGAAAAAACGTATAAAAATGGAAATTTTTAGGGGTATTGCTGCTTTCATTGGCCTGCCGAACGGAGCTATCTCACCAGCCTGCCTGACCAGCCTACCTGACCAGCCTGAACCACTCTCACCACAGGAGCTACTTGCCTGAGCTTCACCAGCCTGAGCCTGCCTCACCAGTGCAACTTCACCAGTCTATCTCACCATAGCAGCTACTGACCTGACCAGCCTGAGCCAACAGTCATGGACTCATCTCACCGAGCTAAGCTTCTTCAGCACCGTATTCGCCTCGTTGATGAGATGCAGCATGTGGCCGATATATGTGATCTGCTTATGATGGAAAACATAATCCTTAAATACGGTGTCGAAGATATCATGACGGAGAAGACCACTTCGCGACAAAACAGAGCCCTCATCGACGATCTACAGCGCCGTGGCCCCTTAGCATTTCAAACCTTCGTGGAGGCGCTGAAGAAGACGGGAAATGAAAGAATAGCAGATCTACTTCAAGCCCAGGATTCAGAAGATAATATCTTAGTCATGGACATGGACATCGCCGAAGGGCGTACAGCTATCAAACGTACGCACCAAGAGTCCGGTCTACCTGCCAAACCCGGTCCATCTACCAAACGTCCCCGACTAACACCTTTAGAAATATCTCAGCAAGTGCTTCAGCCAGTGACCCAGCAAGTGCCTGAGCAAGCAAAGGAAGAGGTGCTACGTCCTATGTCTGTGCAGGAGATCAATGACATTATCCAGCAGGCCTACCAGGCGGCCCAGACGAACACTTGGGAGCTCTCTCCCTATTTAACAGTGAGTGTCAAAGAAGAGGAAGTGCATTTTAACGCACCGGCCTGGGACGACAAACCACCTAAGCATATCGCCTTGACGTTGGACACCTGGATAAGAGTACAGGCCATTTATTACGCCGTCGATGCGGTCATTGACCACCATGGGAGCGACGAAGCGAAATTATATGTGGGTGACGACATCTTTCTCACCTGTTCTATGTTCAACAACATGCTGCTGGTGCATATTCGTAAATGGAAGTTGAGGGCGGATACACAAAAGCGTATTCCTTTACCTCAGGGCGTCACCCTGCAAATACCTGCGTGGCGGAAGCTGGAGAGTCTCACAGCTGAAATTCATGAAGTCCTGTCTGACCAGGTGACTCGGTATATTTATAAGAAGTACATCGACACATTCCTGGATCATCTCAGACCCCGCATTCGACACTTGCGTATCCAGCAATGTGCAGGCTGTGGGAACAAGAACGGACTCTTCAACACGCATACGTGTATGGACAATAGTATACCATCAGACGCGCTCATGACTGAGGGACTACAGGCCATTAACGAGGTGCAAATTGCCGAGGCATTGCAAGCTACCTGTCCACCCAGAATTCCACGTGAACAGATTGCCACCTTCATCTACGTGCACCAGGGGCAGAAAGACAATGACGAGTTCAAACAAGTCTTGTTGCATAAATATTGAACATTTCACACAAGTCTTGCTGCATAAACATTCACACATCACCGTACTCCTACATTCTATGTTCATTCTATGTTCATTTAAGCGCCTTGATAGCGTATAATTGTATTAAAAAATTCAACACCAAGAGTCTACTGTGGTGAAGACCTTATATTCATTCTACTGTGTTAATAAAAATATTAGAAATTCAAATGTGTGTTAGTGTTCACTCTATGCAAAGGGGGTATTGGTGTGGGATCTGGTGTTTTTGTGCTTTTAGTTATAAATTTCCTCCCTTTCGGGTGTAATTAGGTGGCCCTAAAAAGGGCCTTTGGACAGAACAGCGGTATCCCACGGAATATTTTTTTCACGCCTGATACCCATCCCCGACACACAGGGCATCGCATCTTCAAATGAAGCTCCTCAGTCTCTGCGCACTGGCACGAACCCGCTATGCATGTTAAGCTTAGCAAGCATACACCGCATAGACACAGGTGACCACAAGGAAAAAAGGCGTACATCGTTTCATCGTCTTGACACACGGTACAGGTGGATCTCTTCTGTTCCCTAGCCAGTTGTAGGCGTAATTTAGACTTTTCACCTTCTAATTCATCAAGCTGTTGGTTCAGGTGGCTAATCTCTTGTACGGGTGTTGTCATTCCTGTTGCGGTAGCGGTCGTCGTGGTAGCCGCCTGAGTCGCCGCTGTAATTGCTGGGGATCTACTACTGTTTAACCACTCCACCGCTGGTACATCTTCATCGTCTGTTGCCCCATCATCATCTTCTTCCTGCACAGCGTCCCTTATTTCTCTATCTTGTTGTGCGCCTCTCACCCTCAAAGCTTCAGCAATATGAGCTTCATGAACACGCTGCGAGCTCGTAATGATTGTAACATGTTCGTTGTCTTCTCCGTTCGAGCGAATCCGTTCTCTATGTTCTCTAGGATCTTGTTGTCCCGTGTTCATTGCGTTGAAAAGTGCCCGTCTACTAGGATTAGCCATGATGCAGTTGAATGAATGGATAGCAGACGAGACACTGCGCGCTTTTTATAGTATAACCGTAGGGCGCCCGTATGAGGGCGCGTCACCAAAATCTTCACACTGCACCAGCGTGCCTGCTCAGGCCCGCTGAAATTTTGTGTTTCTTTTCCATCTTCAAACCGGTCTCATTTTGCAATAAATGCGAGTTGACGTGTAAAACTTATTTAAACTTGAACTTTGGGAACTTATAGTGTATCGCTGAAAAATTCAGAAGGCTGGCGGCAGGCTAAAACTATATTTTTAATCATTTTGTCGATTTTAGACCCGTATGGTTATGGGTGTGGTTGTGTGGAAAACCCGGTAAATTTGAAATAAATCGGCTTACCTCCGTAAAAACACTTTAGGTGTGTTCCTCACATCCTTATAATGTCACCCTGAAAATTTGAGCGGGTTTAACGATGGAAAAGTAGGAATTTTTGTCCTATCACTCTTGCTACGGTAACACAGCCATTGACACGCATAGCTGTACACACATTCGGCTCCATATTGTATAGTGCTGTGTTACCGTAGCAAGAGTGATAGGACAAAAATTCATACTTTTTCATCGTTAAACCTGCTCAAATTTTCAGGGTGACATTATAAGGATGTGAGGAACACACCTAAAGTGTTTTTACGGAGGTAAGCCGATTTATTTCAAATTTACCGGGTTACGTGAAAAAGCGTACCTGAGATACAACACATATCACGCATCGTTGGATTCTTGGTATGTGCTTTAGAATAGGTTAACTAAAGGACTATTCTGTGAAGTCATGTGACGCAGTCAGTATGTCGGCACCTCTTCCCACTTCCCTTATATGTGTTGTAATTCCACACAACCACACCCATAACGATACGGGTCTAAAATCGACAAAATGATTAAAAATATAGTTTTAGCCTGCCGCCAGCCTTCTGAATTTTCAGCGATACATTATAAGTTCCCAAAGTTCAAGTTTAAATAAGTTTTACACGTCAACTCGCATTTATTGCAGAATGAGACCGGTTTGAAGATGGAAAAGAAACACAAAATTTCAGCCGGCCTGAGCAGGCACCATGGTTTCACTGTGAAGATTTCGATGACGTCCGCGCCCTCATACGGGCGCTCTACGGTTATACTATAAAAAGCGCGCAGTGTCGTCTGCTATCCATTCATTTTGAACTACATCATGGCTCAACACATGGATATTGATGGAGTGCACAATATTATTAACGAGTCGTGGCTTGACAACATATTAGAAGAGCTATGCAAATATGATGAACAAGAAGACCAGCCGGTAGAGGGCAGCGAGACTTTCACCCCAGTTTCACAACAAAAGCGGCAGTATCTTCACCATGCCACGGGTCAATTCATCGATATTGAAGACGACGAAGAAGGAGAAGAAGAGGCAGCGGATGGAGATGTCACCGCCAATAGTACCTACGACGTACGGCCTGATAGTACCCTCCAACAGGAACGGTTTGAACGAGTCCTACAAGATGTGTTCAAACAACATCAAGACCAAGAAGAAAACCAAGACCAAGAAGCAACCGGGGAATTCATCGATGGAGTGGACAATAGTCCCTACGTTAGTCCCTACGTTTATCCTACCGACGACGAACAGATTGATCAACTCCTACAAGATGAGTTCGAAGAAGACCAAGAAAAAGAAAGCAAGAAAAAGAACAGATGGCTGTTTTACAGCAGCGATATCTTGAGTACTACTGTACCGAAATAAGAAGACCGGAGCGAGACACAACATGGGGAGCGGCACAGTATTTGCCCTGTGTCCAATGCAGTAGTCGCTACGCCAAATACGCTATATTTCCATGTGGACACCAAGCGTTATGTATTCGCTGTATTCACAAACATGCAGGAAGACCAGTCCCTACGCCCACTTACAAGCCCATAGCGTGTACACTCGTCGCGCTGAAATGTCCCGTGTGTACCCAGAGGCGAGAAAACCTGTTCCGATCGGTGTAATCCCCTTACATATTCCTAACGGTCCTTATGAGTATCCCCAATTATACTCGAAAGAGCAAGCTTCTAATTGAAAGCACAAAAAAACACCAGCTCCTGCACATGCACACACCTAGGTAACAATAGGTAATTAACACTTAGTGAATGGGAACTTCCTACTAACAGCGCCCAGGTAAAATAAAAAAAACACTATTAGTATGAATGTACGGTAATAATTTGCCGAGTAGTGCCGGAAAAAGCCGAGTGTAAAATGTTTTTGTTGTTGTGAGGAGGTGTGAGAGATTGGTAATCATAGAGGAGAGGAGATTGGGATATACCGAGTAGTCCCGGAAAAAGCCGAGTGTGAATTTTTGTTGTTGTGAGGTGTGGGTGATTGGTAATCAGAGAGGAGAGGAGATTGAGATATACCGAGTAGTCCCGGAAAAAGCCGAGTGTAAAAATTTTTGTTGTTGTGAGGTGTGGGAGATTGGTAATCATAGAGGAGAGGAGATTTGCATTGGTAGGTTCTAGGGGTAATTGTTAAAAAATCTGATTGGAAGGCTAGGGGTTGGCCCTATGGCAGATTTTTTTTGGGGTTGGAGTTTGGTAATCATAGAATATAGAGGAGAGGAGATTCACCAATGTAGGGCCTTATTTTAATTGAATGTGCCAAGTTAGAAGTCTCCTTTCGTAAGATTGGGGTGGCCCTGAAAAGGGCCGTTTAGGTCAATTTGTTTACCCTGTTTTATTCAGGGGGAGTTTGCCTGTCTACTCCAAACTGACGGAAAAGTACCGGCCAGGCTGTTGTTGTTCATCGTCATCAGAATCATCTGGCACCGATGGTAGATGGTCCAGGAATGTAGCCGGTGGAATACTCGGTAATTCGTCTAAATTGACGAATTCCGGCTGGCGTTGTTGTTGGATTTGTTGTTGCCGCTGTTCTTCATTCAGAGCATCTCTCACGGCCGAAATCCAATCTTCACCCGTGAATGTCGTGAGCGCTCTGGTCACGGAGTAGCATAACGCCGCCCAGGACAGCGGCGTAAAATTTGTGTTCAACCGTGTCCACCGCTGTATTTCCGCCATCCAAAAAGCTTTGACACTTCTCGCTAGCTTCTCCCTCTGTCGCTTCCCTTTTGGCGCGCCTTTGGTGGTGCTCAGTTTCGCAACTCGACTCATGTTGATCTTGATACGTTCTTGACAGCTTGAGAAATATGGTTTGAATGCGGCTTTCCCCACGCGTCCCCTGGGTTTTATACTGAATATAGAGTAGATTTTCATTGGCTGTTTAATCGGCGCGAACCTCTTTCATTGGTTCTGTCTCCGTCCTCGCCATTGGTTGATATACGGGTCGCTGATTGGCCCAATAAGGCTCGGGTCATGCCTCCTGGGTTAACTTTCAATCCCGTCTTTTTACACGAAATTGGTATAGCAAATTCCTGGGTTAAATCAATTCGTATCTCTATAACATTACACCCCGAATGATCACGGACTTTGACGAAGGCGGGGCCATGGAAAATAAAAAAATATAACGTATACGGGTACGGACTAGCATAGAGAGTCACGAAAAGAAATTAAACTATAACGTGCACGGCTACGGACTAGGGCTTAATTCAGCATGACACTACCGAGTGATCACGGACTTTCACGAAGGGTGAAGGGAGACGGAAAAATAAAACCAGAACGTGTACGGTTACGGATTAGGATAGAGAGACACGAACAAATGAAAAAACTGTAACGTGTACGGCTACGGACTAGGAGTTAATTATACCCATAGGGGCACATTATAGCATGAAAATTACCCAACCCCTTATTTTGCAGGGAGTATAGGTTAGTCCACTAGGCACTCACCGGGTGTAGTATAAGCCCCTGCACAGCGGTATATACAGGCCTCCCTAGTCGGTGATTTGTCATTCACCACCATGAATGTGGACGGAGCAGATGGAGCTTGCGTTGTTCCAACTGACCACCAACGTCACCCTGATCGTCCATGACCATAACCTGCAGCTCATCGAAGAAAAACCCCGAGAGGTAAGCTATGTTTAACCCTAGCAGGGTGGACTCTATTGCCACGGTTGTTACAGGGAAAAGAGCCCGAAGTCGATTTCATGAACGTGGGAGTGGGTGTCTACCTACGAAGTGGTAGAGATGATTCTTTTTTTTCCCCGGTTAGAACAGCGTGGTGGTCCCCATATCACACTCCGTCCTGCATTATGGCAGGCGCTGAAAACTATTATCCCCCACGTCCACGACTTACTGCACCCCGACGCGAACTCTGTCGGCTTACACTCCGTAAAAACACTTTAGGTGTGTTCCTCACATCCTTATAATGTCACCCTGAAAATTTGAGCGGGTTTAACGATGGAAAAGTAGGAATTTTTTTCCTATCACTCTTGCTACGGTAACACAGCCATTGACATGCATAGCTGTACACACATTTGGCTCCATATTGTATAGTGCTGTGTTACCGTAGCAAGAGTGATATTACAAAAAATCATACTTTTTCATCGTTAAACCTGCTGAAATTTTCAGGGTGACATTATAAGGATGTGAGGAACACACCTAAAGTGTTTTTACGGAGGATAAGCTGATTTATTTCAAATTTACCGGGTTTTCCACACAACCACACCCATAACCATACGGGTCTAAAACCGACAAAATGATTAAAAATATAGTTTTAGCCTGCCGCCAGCCTTCTGAATTTTTCAGCGATACACTATAAGTTCCCAAAGTTCAAGTTTAAATAAGTTTTACACGTCAACTCGCATTTATTGCAAAATGTGACCGGTTTGAAGATGGAAAGGAAACACAAAATTTCAGCGGGCCTGAGCAGGCACAATGGTTTCAGTGTGAAGATTTCGGTGATGTCCGCGCCCTCATACGGGCGCTCTACGATTATACTATAAAAAGCGCGCAGTGTCGTCTGCTATCCATTCATTTTGAACTACATCATGGCTCAACACATGGATATTGATGGAATGCACAATACTATTAACGAGTCGTGGCTTGACAACATATTAGAAGAGCTATGCAAATATGATGAACAAGAAGACCAGCCGGTAGAGGGCAGCGAGACTTTCACCCCAGTTTCACAACAAAAGCGGCAATATCTTCACCATGCCACGGGTCATCAATATTGAAGACGACGAAGAAGGAGAAGAAGAGGCAGCGGATGGAGATGTCACCGCCAATAGTACCTACGACGAACGGCCTGATAGTACCCTCCAACACGAACGGTTTGAATGAGTCCTACAAGATGTGTTCAAACAACATCAAGACCAAGAAGAAAACCAAGACCAAGAAGCAACCGGGGAATTCATCGATGGAGTGGACAATAGTCCCTACGTTAGTCCCTACGTCTATCCTACCGACGACGAACAGATTGATCAACCCCTACAAGATGAGTTCGAAGAAGACCAAGAAAAAGAAAAACAAGAAAAAGAACAGATGGCTGTTTTACAGCAGCGATATCTTGAGTACTACTGTACCGAAATAAGAAGACTGGAGCGAGACACAACATGGGGAGCGGCACAGTATTTGCCCTGTGTCCAATGCAGTAGTCGCTACGCCAAATACGCTATATTTCCATGTGGACACCAAGCGGTATGTATTCGCTGTATTCACAAACATGCAGGAAGACCAGTCCCTACGCCCACTTACAAGCCCATAGCCTGTACACTCGTCGCGCTGAAATGTCCCGTGTGTACCCAGAGGCGAGAAAACCTGTTCCGATCGGTGTAGTCCCCTTACATCTTCCTAACGGTCCTTATGAGTATCCCCAATTATACTCGAAAGAGCAAGCTTCTAATTGAAAGCACAAAAAACACCAGCTCCTGCACATGCACACACCTAGGTAACAATAGGTAATTAACACTTAGTGAATGGGAACTTCCTACTAACAGCGCCCAGGTAAAATAAAAAAAACACTATTAGTATGAATGTACGGTATTAATTTACCGAATAGTGCCGGCAAAAGCCGAGTGTAAAATGTTTTTGTTGTTGTGAGGAGGTGTGAGAGATTGGTAATCATAGAAGAGAGGAGATTGAGATATACCGAGTAGTCCCGGAAAAAGCCGAGTGTGAATTTTTGTTGTTGTGAGGTGTGGGTGATTGGTAATCAGAGAGGAGAGGAGATTGAGATATACCGAGTAGTCCCGGAAAAAGCCGAGTGTAAAAATTGTTGTTGTTGTGAGGTGTGGGAGATTGGTAACCATAGAGGAGAGGAGATTTGCATTGGTAGGTTCTAGGGGTAATTGTTACAAGTGCTGATTGGAAGGCTAGGGGTTGGCCCTGAAAAGGGCCTTTGATGGCAGATTTGTTTTGGGGTTGGAGTTTGGTAATCATAGAATATAGAGGAGAGGAGATTCACCAATGTAGGGCCTTATTTTAATTGAATGTGCCAAGTTAGAAGTCTCCTTTCGTAAGATTGGGGTGGCCCTGAAAAGGGCCGTTTAGGTCAATTTGTTTACCCTGTTTTATTCAGGGGGAGTTTGCCTGTCTACTCCAAACTGACGGAAAAGCACCGGCCAGGCTGTTGTTGTTCATCGTCATCAGAATCATCTGGCACCGATGGTAGATGGTCCAGGAATGTAGCCGGTGGAATGCTCGGTAATTCGTCTAAATTGCCGAATTCCGGCTGGCGCTGTTGTTGGATTTGTTGTTGCCGCTGTTCTTCATTCAGAGCATCTCTCACGGCCGAAATCCAATCTTCACCCGTGAATGTCGTGAGCGCTCTGGTCACGGAGTAGTATAAAGCCGCCCAGGACAGCGGCGTAAAATTTGTGTTCAACCGTGTCCACCGCTGTATTTCCGCCATCCAAAAAGCTTTGACACTTCTCGCTAGCTTCTCCCTCTGTCGCTTCTCTTTTGGGGCGCCTTTGGTGGTGCTCAGTTTCGCAACTCGACTCATGTTGATCTTGATACGCTCTTGACAGCTTGAGAAATATGGTTTGAATGCGGCTTTCCCCACGCGTCCCCTGGGTTTTATACTGAATATAGAGTAGATTTTCATTGGCTGTTTAAACGGCGTGAATCTCTTTCATTGGTTCTGTCTCCGTCCTCGCCATTGGTTGATATACGGGTCGCTGATTGGCCCAATAAGGCTCGGGTCATGCCTCCTGGGTTAACTTTCAATCCCGCCTTTTTGGACGAAATTGGCATAGCAAATTCCTAGGCTAAATCAATTCGTATCTCTATAACATTACACCCCGAATGATCACGGACTTTGACGAAGGCGGGGCCTTGGAAAATAAAAAAATATAACGTATACGGGTACGGACTAGCATAGAGAGTCACGAAAAAAAAATTAAACTAAAACGTGTACGGCTACGGACTAGGGTTTAATTTAACATGACACTACCGAGTTGTCACGGACTTTCACGAAGGGTGAAGGGAGACGGAAAAATAAAACCAGAACGTGTACGGTTACGGATTAGGATAGAGAGACACGAACAAATGAAAAAACTGTAACGTGTACGGCTACGGACTAGGAGTTAATTATACCCATAGGGGCACATTATAGCATAAAAATTACCCAACCCCTTATTTTGCAGGAAGTATAGGTTAGTCCACTAGGCACTCACCGGGTGTAGTATAAGCCCCTGCACAGCGGTATATACAGGCCTCCCTAGTCGGTGTTTTGTCATTCACCACCATGAATGTGGACGGAGCAGATGGAGAGCTTGCGTTGTTCCAACTGACCACCAACGTCACCCTGATCGTCCATGACCATAACCTGCAGCTCATCGAAGAACAACCCCGAGAGGTGAAGCTATGTTTAACCCTAGCAGGGTGGACTCTATTACCACGGTTGTTACAGGGAAAAGAGCCCGAAGTCGATTTCATGCACGTGGGAGTGGGTGTCTACCTACGAAGTGGTAGAGATGATTCTTTTTTTCCCCCGGTTAGAGCAGCGTGGTGGTCCCCATATCACACTCCGTCCTGCATTATGGCAGGCGCTGAAAACTATTATCCCCCACGTCCACGACTTACTGCACCCCGACGCGAACTCTGTGGATACTCGGACTCTTACACCTAGCTGCACCCTATTGTTGTACCCCAAACGAGTGGACCTCATCGATAGCGGACGCAGGTGTTGGTGTACGTCTGAACCCAAAGCGCGCGTCTGTTTGTCACCGGAAGGCTGGGCTACCTTGAAACGGGTGTTGTTGGGTGACCTCGACGGTGATAGCATTCACCTGTGTGACGACGTCTACATTTTGCACGGCGCCTTTTTTGCTCGACTCCTCTGTCTGAACGAGGGTGGTTTTACCCTGGACCCTGAACTATGGACGGCCTTGGAAAAAGTAGTCCCCATTGTCGATGAAGTACTATATCTATAGGGTGCACACATGCTAGAGTGTCAGTGTCTACTCATGAAGCGAACACACAACAGCGCAACCCAGAGGGGTACGCAGAGGGGGACCCGAAAGAGAATCCGAAAGGGCAGCCAGTGGAGTACCCGCAAGGCCGGCCGGCAGGAATCCACGTGGCGTAAGACTGTGAACAAGGTGTTAACAAATTTGTATTACAACCAAACCAGTCTAGCCGCTTATAGCGCTGTGGGAGCGCTCGCTCGAGCTGCACATTCCCAAGGCATCAGTCGAACTGAAGTTCGAGAATGGTTAAGACACTTATAGCTTACATCGAGCAGCCCGACGACATTTTCGCCGTAACCGAGTCATCGTGGGAGGCGTAGACGCACAATGGCAGGCCGATTTGGTCGATATGAGTCAATTTGCTGCCCACAATGATGGACATCGGTACATGTTGACCTGTATCGATATTTTATCCAAGTACGCGTGGGTGCTACTTATCTGGACCAAAACAGGAGAGAATCTGGTACGAGCGTTCCAGCAGATTTTCAAGACGGAACGCAAACCCCTCTATTTGCAAACAGATGAAGGCACAGAATTTCTCAACCGCCACTTTCAAGCCTTTCTTAAGAAACAGAAGATGTTTTCCTTCCATACGTACAACGAGACAAAAGCCTCCGTGGTGGAACGATTCAATCGGACCTTCAAAGGACGAATGTACAAGTATTTTACCGCCAAAAACACCCGACGGTGCATCGATGTGCTACCTGAACTGGTCCAAGGGTACAATCGAGCCTATCATCGCAGTATCCAGCGGGCTCCCCTCGATGTGACGGAACGCAACGAACATCAACTGCGCCGTACGCTGTACTCGATAGAACCAAGTCCACTCACGTCACCCCGTTACAAACGCGGGGATGTGGTATGGATCAGTAAAGTCAAAGGGCAATCTGAGAAAAGTTACTTGCCCAACTGGAGTGACGAGCACTTTGTCATCGTTCGCCATAACCCTCGACACCCACACGTCTATCAACTGGAAGATCTACAAGGAGAAGCACTGCAAGGCACGTTTTACGAGGCAGAATTACAACCGGTGGTAAAAACACGGAAAGACTACTACACGGTGGAAAAGATTTTGAAAACGGAACGTCGACGTGGCATCCCCTATCATTTCGTCAAATGGCAAGGTTGGCCCAGTTCGTTTAATTCCTGGGTCTCAGCCCGTGACATGAAACGGCTATAAATTCCACCTCACATCGCCAACAGCCTTCAGTCTAGGATTGTACCATGGATAGTGCACGTCTGCCCTTACTGCTGCGGACTCGAAAAGGACAAGTCGGTAACGTCGTGTGTCTTCTAGTGCTTCTGGGTACCTTATTTGGAGGAGTCTTCTACGATTTGGCGTACCTGATATCCTGTTTCAACCTACCCTCCACTCGTCCAATACCTGCCCCCCAACGTCAAGTGCAATCACCCAACACCAGCACCACCGCCACCATCACCACCCCCTCTCCTACTACGCTGCGAAACATTACCAGGGGTCCACCAGGTTCTACAATCCATCCCACTACGCGGTCTAGTCCTCCGCCACCTCTTCGGAACTTCACCCGGGGTCCCCCGTGTACGGGGTCCCCCCGTGTACCTGCCTAGTCCTACCCTCAGAAGCGAACCACCACCACCACCACCACCACGCTAAAACCTAGAGTGGGACTAGTACCACGTTTACCACGACAACGGTACCCGCACGACTACGATGCCCGGTGGGATCCACGACAACGGTGGTGGGCCTCTGAACGCTTGGCGCAAATCACCAAATAAAACCCTATGGATCCTCGGTGGCAGCATCCCTTCACGTGTCTCATCGCTGGACCGACCGGGTCGGGAAAAACACACTTCGTTCAACGGCTCATTCAACACGGGTCAGCCCTCATTTCACCACTCGTGGCTCGCATGGAGCTTGGCAGCCTGCGTACGAGGAACTGGCACGCATACCTGGACTCAACTTGGTGGAAGGATTACCCCCAGATGATACCCCAGAAGAAACGTTGGTCGTGGTAGACGATCTGATGACCGAAACGGACAGTCGGGTGACGCGTCTCTTTACGAAAGGGAGCCATCATCGTCGGTTGAGCATCATCTACATCGTCCAGAATCTCTTCAGTAAGAACAAAGAGCACAGGAACATCAGTTTGAATGCTCAGTATGTGGTCTTGTTCAAAAACCTTAGAGGCGCATCACAAATTATGCACCTTGCGAAACAGATGTACCCTAAAACACGGCCTCTGTGCGGGAAGCCTTTGAAGATGCCACCCAAGGGGCCCACGGGTAGCATTCACTCCTCATCATGTCTGCACGGATACGGAAGCACGCGCCGGCCCTCCGCGTATTACGCAGCGCGCCACCGGAGGTGGGCCGGGCCCTGGTACGCGGCGCGGACGCAGAATTGGTACGGTGTTTGTGTGAAGTCGCTCATAATATGTTAAAAGGGAATGTTCCTCTCAGTCCCCTGCAGAAAGGGAATTTACAACGGCACAAGACGGGGTTCCAAACGCTGGTGAAGAAGGCGGGAAGTTTAAAGAAAAAGAAACAGGTGTTACAGCGAGGTGGATCTCTCGGGGCACTCCTCGCACCCTTAGCCGCCACCGTACTGAGACCGTTGGTAGGATCCATCTTGGGACGCTAACGTCATGGAACAGACGAGAAAAATGATGCTAGTCGAACCTCGACTGTTACAGAGTTTGCAATCACCCTATCCCGTGCCACGGTACAACAACTCCAGTCTCTCGACGAAGAGATGAATAGTATACTCCAACGTCGACTACCCGATCACGAGAAAATTCAACTCTACCATCAGACGCTGAACCGGTACAAGACGTTTATGGATCAATATAGGGGTAGTACACCACCAGCACCACTACCAGCAGCGCCAGCACCCACACCGCCATCATCACCTCAGCTGGAAGATGAAGTGTTGGCCAGTGTCCCTAAGGCATTCAGGACCAAGGCTCGTTTATTGTTGGACCGGGTGAAACAGAATCCCGATATGGGTTGGGGCGATCAGGGGAAACTGCTTATTCGAAACCGAGTGGTGCCGGGGTCTCATATCACCGATTTGATCAACGATACGGTGCGCTCTCGCAAACACTCTAATCCACCGGGCTGGGAAACCTTTGCTCAGGGGTTGAAAGACACACACACCCCTCAAGAATTGGTGGGGAATCCTAACCGTTGGGCCTTTATGCAGCGGACCCAGCAATCGCCGAGTAGACCACCACCACCACCACCACCACCACCACCACCCTCTTCTTGGGAACCGGAGTCACCCCCCAAAACACCACAACGACGGGCACCTTCTTTTCCACCCTTTAAAACACCATCCCCGGTAAAGAGGCTCCAGCGCTCGAGAGCTTTGATACAAAGCAAGTCACCGCGACGATCACGACGCCGAGGTCATCCGCCCAAGGCCTGGGAGCCCTATTAAAGCCAGGTGCAGAAGCAAGAAAGTTCAGTCGTCATGTTTTACCTCACGTTGCCCAGTAACAGTTCGCTCGATGTGTTTCCTGACAACACCTTGGCCAAGTACGTGACCCAATTACCGCAACCGTTGCATTTACCTGGACGGTGGGAATGTGGACCGGTGGATAGTCAATACCCTTACTCGTGGTACAACGTGCGAGGCAAAGAAGTATGGTACGAGGTGACCTACGAAGGCAAAGTAAACCGACTGACTCTACCGGAAGGCCAATACGATACACCCAAGGCGTTCATAGAGGGTCTGACCACATTGTTGAATTATAAGTCTCTACGGGTGGTGACGAATAGTTCAAGACCCGTCAAAGCCTATCCCTTCAAGAATCACGTGATCTTCGATTACAACGCACGCAACGACAAGGCATGTATCCTGCTCAGCCCCAACGTGGGTGTGGAACTCAGTCCTAGGCTACAGCAAATATTAGGTCTCCCTTACGACATCTACGCGGGTCCCACCACCGACACAGGCGATGTTGTGATGGATATGAAAGTGGGTATGTACGGACTCTACGTCTACTCGGACGCGGTGGACAGCCATATTGTGGGCGATGTAAACACCTCTGTTACGGGTGGTGCCCATTAAAAAGAAGTATGGCGATCAAGTCACCCAGTTTCAACCACATACTCTACCTGCCCGTACGACACACCGATATCAACACGATCACGGTGGATATAAGAGATGACACGGGACGCCCGGTCGCATTCGAACGAGGGAAAGTGGTGCTGACACTTCATTTCCGACAAGCACGTTATCCTCACTTCGTATAATGTACGTGCCTTACCAGTGCCATACGGCCAGCTATGCCGACTACTACAAGAAACAAACGGGAGGTAGCTTGCCCATCTTTAGCGGTGCACGCATGCAACGAGGTCACGGGTTGGGTAACATACTAGGCAGCATCGTCAAAACGTTCTTGCCCTTGGTGACACGGGGAGTAAAAGCGGTGGGTAAACAAGCGGTACGCAGTGGACTGCGCGTGGCCGGTGATGTCTTGGGAGGAACGGCACCCCGACAAGCCTTGAAACGACGGGCCCAAGAAGCAGGCAGCGTCTTGATCTCCAAAGCCCTTAAAAGACAACCACGGGCACAGGGAAGAGTCATTCGACGACCGACACACCGACGACGCACACCCCGGAAGAAGAAGGGTAAGAGAGACATCTTCGCATAATGGCAATCATTCACTCCGAGTCGTGTCCGTCTACCAACAGTGAATTGGATTTGTGGACTATTCCACCCACACAGACCAGTGTCGCCGAAGGACGTTGGGTAGAACATCGCCTCCTGGCTAGCCTGATGGGCACGGGATCGCTGGAATTTATCATTGAAAACAAAGATACAGCCTACCTGGATTTAGCCCACACGTACTTGTACGTGAAAGCCAAAATAGTGCCGGGGACCCCATCGGGAACGATGCGGTAGTAGGCCCGGTGAATCTTTGGCTGCACTCCTTGTTCCAACAGGTGGATATCAGTCTGAACGATAAACTCATCAGTACGTCCACCAATACGTACCCGTACCGAGCCTACATCGAGACGCTGTTGTCGTACGGAGAAGATGCCAAAAAAAACCACACTTGCAAGCCTCGATGTACTACAGGGATACACCCGGAGCCATGGATGCCGTCACCGCTCTCAATAATGGGTTGGGCCATCGCAGGCAGTTAACAGCCCGTAGCACGTCCGTCGATATGATGGGACAACGGCACGCCGATCTGTTCCTGCAAGACCGCTACATGATGAACGGTGTATCCATCAAGATCAAGTTGATCCGTTCCCCACCCACTTTCGCCTTGATGGCCGATGGGGATGCCCCCAATTACAAGATCATCATAGAAGATGCAGCTCTGTTTGTCCGTACGGTGGATTTGCAACAGGGCGTGTTGGTGAGTAACATGGAAGCCTTATAGAAAAAACCAGCCCTGTACCCCATCCGACGCGTACAGACCAAGGTGTTCTCTATGCCAGCAGGTACGATGATGGCCAATCGTGAAAATTTATTTCTAGGGGATTTCCCAAAACGTCTTACCCTAGCGTGTGTCACCAACGCCAGTTTCATTGGACAGTGTGGTGAGAATCCGTTCCACTTTCAACATTTAAACGTCAACTTTTTGGCACTGCACGTGGCCGGCCATCAAATTCCAGCCCGTCCGTTACAACCGGATTTTGGTAACAATCTCTATGTGCGGAGCTACCTGAACCTGTTTACAGCCACAGGACAAAACAATCAGGACGAAGGAAATACCATCACTCGACGAGACTTTAGCCGTGGGTACACTTTGTTCACCTTCGACCTCACCTCAACCTTGGAACACGATCATCAACTGGCCTTGCTCAAGAAAGGAAACTTACGGTTGGAACTGCGTTTCTCCGTCCCTCTACTCCCTACCATTAACGTGATTTGCTACGCCGAGTTTGATAACGTCATCACCGTGGATCAGCAAAGAAACGTCCTGTGTGACTACGCCAGCTAGAGTCATGGATACAGAGCAGCTGATGGCCATAACCCAGCGAGATCCTAGGGTTCCCTTTCGAGGTGTGTTTCCACGCAATTTTTTCCCCACCACCCCAACCACCCACGCAGCCCACATCTTGAATACAGACCCTGGTACTCGACCCGGTGTACATTGGGTGGCTGTGTACGTGGACGCCCTGGGCCAAGGCGAATACTTTGATTCCTACGGACTTGCACCCCTGCATCCCGATTTGGTGAAGTTCATGAACGTATCTACTACAGTGTGGCGTTGGAATACTAAAAGATTACAAGGACCCTTGAGTAGTGTATGCGGACAGTACTGTGTGTTTTATCTCCCTCACCGGAGTAGAGGACATTCTATGCAAACGATCATACAAATGTTTGATGATTATTCTCAAGCCGAAGACCGTGATGTACTCGTATACGACTGGACTGCCTCTCGTTTTAATGTGCATGCCCCATTTCTCTGGTTGTCTTAATTGATTCAGTGCACTGCGCGGTGTTCTTATTGTTTTTGGTTATGACGTTGTTGTTCTGACGTCTATTGAAGTTCAATAAAAAATTCATAAAAACACAAGTGATGTGTTTGACTTTTTTTATTCAAGTGAACAAGAATGTATAGAATATGTACAAAAGAATACAGGTGATGTAAGGTCTTTGATGTAATCGCCGTTCTCTTGGACTTCTTCCCGTAATTCTTCCGCCGATTTCCCACGTCGTTGGTTGAAGCGTCCAGCGCTGAAATGACATTCGTGGCCG
The DNA here is from genome assembly GCA_036873755.1 of Hanleya hanleyi. Lineage (NCBI taxonomy): Eukaryota > Metazoa > Mollusca > Polyplacophora > Lepidopleurida > Hanleyidae > Hanleya > Hanleya hanleyi. The sequence goes on from JAVTVY010022127.1 coordinate 43,984, forward strand.
TGCCAATAGCATCCATAAAACTGGAATACGGTCGGTGTTCTACCCACAAGGGCAAACCCATCGACGGGGAGTCGACGATCTCCTATCCGCTTCTCTGTGGCGTTGGTCTGATGGCGTATAGAAATTCCCCGTCGATAGGCTTCCCAGTCCAACCACTGGTCGGCGAGATGTTTGTAGGAGGTGCGTTGCGGTGTGAAATGTTGACCGTCCGCCATCCAGCGCGTATAATGACCGCTGGGCATGGGCTGGGCAAGGGACCACAGGTACAGGGCATTGGCATCGAATCCGATGATTTTGGCACAGGGTTTCCCACCGGGGAGAGTGGTGACGTCCTTCTCGTGGTAGCGGTGAAAAATTAGACTGGGCCCACCCACGATGTTCTGTTTTAGACAATCATACATGTCCGCGTCTTTTTGCTGTATCAGCGAAAAGTATGTAGGACAATCTTGAAAGAGATGGCGAAGCGCCAGACCCGGTAAACTCAAACACGTGCATCTCACGACGAAAGAGTTGAACCATTTTCTCGGCCGCTTCGAGGAAAGGAACCACATCTAAGTTATTATACCATATCAGGAAATCTCGCAAGATCTGCATGTGTTGGTCGTTCCATACCTGCTGTAGTTCCCGGTACGTGTCTTCAAAGCGTGGCTGAGGTACATCATTTTTAGATGACGACTCTATAACGAATATTATGGATTAAGAATACTGATCAGCGATACGGATTTGATATTTTGGAACATCATGATGTCTTGCCGGCATCATTGAAAACTATTGACCGCTTCTCTCTTGCAGGAAACAAGCCTATGTTTATGTATACTTTTGTCTTTTTGAATTTGGTGCTAATACTGTTATATGGAAATGGAATAGGTCTTTGGATTATGGACGCGGATATTCTCTAATGGACGACGGCTGGATTATGAATGACGGACTAGACGCTTGTAATTCCGAATATTCCACTTGCTTCAAATCGTCAAAGAATGCGTGCCGGGTGGTAACTGTGTTTCCTCCAAGCGGTGGAGCGTCGATATATACGTGTAAGGGAACCTTCCTTTGGTTTGTGCACAGTCTTACGCATTCACCCACTGATAATAGCTATAATTGAGAGCTAAGTAGTTCCGTACATCCAGGAAATGGAGTGATGTGGTAGTGAGGGCCATATGATTATTGATCTTCTTGATGATGGACTTGATGGTATTAGCCTGGGCCAAGTAAGGGTCCATGTTAAGATCGTATCGCCCCGAGCTGAAGCCGAGCACAGGTAACTGGCCTGGGTATTGTAGGAAGCGGGCTTTCAATGTCTCCGCATACGGTTTAGGTAAAGGTACATCCTGCGACTGAATGGGTTGCGGCTCCTGGGTGTCAGACTCTGACTCGGACTCTGACTCTTCATCGTCGCTGAACGATACACCGGGTATAGGAATCCGATCGTCTGGTTGGTCCAGTACGTCCTGGAACTTGGACACCAACAATTCCGTACTGGGCACACCGACTTCCTCTAAATAACCCATCATGCGGGTAATCAACTCATGGGAGTCCCCGGTGGACACGAAACAGAAGGGCGCAGCGTCATAGCCGGGTACGTTGGTGGAAATGCTCACACTGAGGGGAATATGGCGCTGCGTCCACTGTGTTTTCGCTGAGAACATGTCCATGGGCTCCAACAGGGCCTCGAAATCGTAACACGTCCGGTAGGGAAAATAATGGTCCTCTTCCGGTATGACAATCCCTTCATCAGCTAGTTCCTCGAAGATGGTGGGCGTGTTATGATACACGCCGCCAGGAAATTTTTGCTTCACAGTGTTGTCACAAATCTTCTGGTGCTGATGTAGGTGCCCAGACTGTTTGAACACTCGATGGCATTGGGCACAACTGTGAGACTGGGCGTACAGGCTCATATTGTAGATGAGGGAAAAATGACTCACCCCATTGTCGTCGAAGACATTGACTTTCATCGTAGAAGCATACCGTTCTGTTGAGCGATGAATCAATTCAGCCACAAATATGTCATCCTGGCATCGTAATCGGTATACAAAGACATTGATGCTGAACAGAGTTTCCACGGCATCCAAATACTTAAAGGGGACTCCACGGAACTGCCGCTCATCCAAGTCTTGCTCCTGTAAATACTATCTCCAATAGCCATTGGCCACTTTCTCACAACGCGGGGGATTACACTCGTGCAAATGCACGGCCAAACACCGAAACAGACATTTCCGGTCTTTATAGGGACCACCCAAACCTCCCGTTACCGCATACAGTCCTTTTCGATGAAGCAGCCAAGGTGGAAGAATGACAGGAGCACCGATAGGGTGATCTCTCATTTTGGTGACGAAAAATGTGACGTTCGTCACCATTTCCACAAGCCATTTGGTATTGGGGCGTTGCAACCGGGCCCATTCCAATGGGTCCAACGTAGTCAGTTGGTCGATGAGTGGCTCCAGAGAAATTGCATCCGTGACCGTGAAGGGTTGATCAAAGGTATTATTGCTGGGATAAAAATATCGCAACTGGTCCGTCTCTTTGTGCCGAATGTGATATTCAACTTGAACGCTGTCACCTGGTCTGTGAAAATGTTCTCGGCGTAAGTAGAAAGATACGTGAGGTCCTGCAGTCGAAAGTTATAAAAGTCCAATAGACGACAATGACGGTGAAAACAATGGCGTATGGTGGTCCATTGACGTCGATAAATCTCACTCACACGCACGTCTTTGGGCAAGACTTCAGCCGGAGGCGCTCTTGGATCCCCTGGAAAATCTTCTCCACGTCTCATGATGCAGTGAGGCAAGTCCCGGTGATTCCTCCTGTCGTCAGAGTGGTTCAGGCTGGTGAGGTAGGCTGGTCAGGCAGGCTGGGGAGATAGCTCCGTTCGGCAGGCCAATGAATGCAGCAATACCCTAAAAATTTCCACTTATATACGTTTTTTCGTGACATTCGGGTCTTTTTGGTAACCTCCGTTTGTCTTCGGTCACCTCCGTGTCTTTTCGGTCACCTCCGTAACTCTTTGGTGATGACATTCGGGTGTTTTCGGTGACCGCCGTGTGTCATCGATAACTTCCGTATCTTTTCGGTCACCTCCGTAACTCTTCGGTGATGACATTCGGGTCTATTCGGTGATCTCCGTGTCTCTTCGCACACCTCCGTCACATCTTTCGGTCACCTCCGTCACATCTTCACGGACCTCATCGAAAAGACACGGAGTTGACCGAAGACACACGGAGGTAAACGACATTGTGGGAAAAACCCACAGACAAGTCAGTACATCTCATATCATGTTCCCACGGACCTCACCGAAAAGACCCGGACCTGACCGAAGAGACAAGGAGGTGAACGACATTGTGGAAAAAACATGTTCCTCTCACCGAAAAGACACGGAGATGAACGACATTGAGTCCCCACAGACAGGTCAGTACATATCCTATCATGTTCACAGGTCACGCCCCATTCATCCACACCGGAAGTGACGTCATACAGTTCACAGGTCACGCTCCATTCATCCAAACCGGAAGTGACGTCATACGGGACTGGTGGCGCCCCCTGGCGGAAAAAGGGGACCAAGAGTTACCTCCCTGGAAAACAGACCTCGAAATCACGGCTCCCTACTACTAACGTGGAGACAGGCCGTGTTTATCGTATGGAGACAGTTGGTGTGGTGTTATATAGCGATACGGACAGAAAAGCGTTGTATTTTAGATTTCATTTTATTGCCTGGCCTCCTCGTCAAGCGAATTGCAATGAACATCGGTTCGATCAGCCCTTGTTGATTAGAATCACCAAGTTAACTGTTTCGTTTCTAAAATCATTTAAATTCAATGTCTGGTAATATGCACTGCATCTCGGCTCATCCTTGAAAGTGTGCAAAATAGAGGAGATTTCTTGTTTATTGATCATGTATTAAGGAGAATAGCTCATTCGATATTGATATACCAAGGGCGTATATATTTTATCAATTGGAAGGAGAGGTAATATTGGAAAGTTGCACTCATTCAAATGACATTTAGTAAACACAATTTCGATTTCATAGTATAGTTAGGCCATCGTGCATTGGTTTCAGCGAGCCGGTATATGCTGTGTAGTGATAATGATAAATTGTTTCTATTCTCGGGATAAAAAAAATATTGGTTGGAACTGTAAAGAATTATTCTTTTTTGCCATTTCCCATGATCACTACTGTTGCTATACTAATTCGTTAGTAAAAGACGGAACATTAATTGTATATGACTGGTGATTTTGGTTTAGAAAGACGAAATACCGATTGTTTTTGTCTACTGCACTGCATGTAACATAAAACGGCAAGGCTTTGGTGTAAGTCCTCTCATTGAAAAGTTAATATCCTGGACAAAAGACTGACAATACAACTTGCAGCAGATCCTTTGTCAATTATATTTCGTGAGTCTTACACCAAATCGTTGCCCATAAAACAGTCGCAATATTACGGTTCGAATTTGAGAGCGGGGCTTTCAATGATAGGCGTTTACTTTTAGACACATCGTAGAATGTTAATTTCAAGGCAGCGAAGAAAAGTCCAGGATTGTTCCGTTCCCGTTCTACACTACATTGTATTTCAACAGACAACAGAATACGATAAAACGCAACAATTAACAGCATTAAAACCCGAGTAAATTTGCTTTCTGATTGCGGCTCGACACACAACAATCATACCGTCATACACTCATTCTTTGAAAAGGCAGCTGAGTTAAATTTGACGTCGCACTACATGCCGTGTCGGTTGATTTAATTGTTTCATTGTCTGGTCAACTCCATGAACGAATACGGTGGAAATGAACATCACTTGGATGGGACTAAACATTGAACAACAAAAGACAAACGGCGCTGAACTTATTTCCTTATTCCCGTTTCGATGTTCTAAATTGCGCTATGTGAAAGTAGTAACCATCATGAAAATCGATATATTTCGACAACCATTATGTCTTTCATAACACGAATAGGACCATCTTTTCCCCAATCAATTTTCTTCCTTGTGAATATAAATTTGAGAAGAATGCTTCAAAATGTGTGCTATTAAGTACATTTCTAAAGGGTCTGTATTTGTTGCTCCCAATCACCCAGAAATCGAATTTGCGCCACTTTTGGTCTAGATATCTTCCTAATACATGTATCTATCTTTCTGGCCCATTTTTGGGTGTTTAACTTGAAGATGCCATACCCTCCGAGTCAGCGCTAAATGGGTATTATCTGGATATGGTCAATTTACACCGACTTTATTTGTTGCTCCAAATCACCCAGAAATCGAATTTGCGCCACTTTTAGAGCGGTCTAAATATCTTCCTAATACATTTATCTATATTTCTGACCCATTTTTGGGTGTATAACTTGGACATGCCATACCCTCCGAGACAGCGCTAAATGGGTATTATCTGGATATGGTCAATTTACACCGACTCTATTCGTTGCTCCATATCACCCAGAAATCGAATTTCTTTAGATGACGACTTTACAACGAATATTATGGATTAAGAATTCTGATCACTGATATTTTAGGAACATCATGACGTCTTGCCGGCATCATTGAAAACTGTTGATCGCTTCTCTCTTGCAGGAAACAAGCCTATGTTTATGTATACTATGATTGTCTTTTTAAATTTGGTGCTAATACTGTTATATGGAATATGGAATAGGTCTTTGGATTATTGACGCGGATATTCTCTAATGGACGACGGCTGAATTATGAATGACGGACCAGACGCTTGTAATTAAGCTGGTCGAGGAAGTCTAAGTATGACAGAAAGGCAATTTGACCATAAACTGATGCTCACAGCACTTTTTCGCCAATTTTGTAACTTTGTGCCACTCTGCGTCTTCCCGTATGTTTTGTGGATATTTTGAAACGATCCCCCATTACAATTTTAAACTAATTTGTACGTTTGACAAAACAATATACAGCTATGACGTCAAATGACTCTGAATGTCTAAATCACGGAACTAGATTATTTTTGGTGGCTGACATCGGAGAAACCCGTCCTCTAATGTAGTAGTTAATGTTTTTTACCTAATATCCTAATGGCGCTAGTTATATTGAGGATTTAAAAGGTAATCGCACCAAATCGTTGCCGTAGTATTTGATCGATGACTAAATTTGACATAAGAACCATTTTGGCTATTTAACAACAAAGTAATTCACTCATAAAAAACTTTTGACAGTTTTCAGTGTGTTTGACGCAATTTAATTGTATTTTGGAGATGGCCCCTATGTGACGTAACAGGTCAATGATGTCATAATACTTTCTGATATTATAGATTGGAGAACCTCTGCGCAATCAATTGACACCAACCATTTTGCAATATGCCTGGTACGAGAGAAGATATAGTCATTTTAATACGTATACCCCCATTTTAAAAGTAGAAAGATACAATCCAATGGTTCTTGTATTTTCTATTTTTTTTCAGCATACGGCAAAACTTTTCACCACCACATCCTACCTCATCTGAAAGAAAAGAGTCTAAGGTTTCTAATGATATAGTTTGCCTCTGTGTACGGGGGGGGGGGGGCTGCATTTTATTCCCCAAAACAGGGTCTCGGTCACTCGTCTAGTAATAACTCTGAGGGAAATCATCGAAAAAAACATCACCACTATGTATCTTATGCGACAAGGAAAAAGAACAGGTAAAGCATTATTTACTCAAATGCTCAATTACAAGCGTCTAGTCCGTCATTCATAATTCACTCGTCGTCCATTAGAGAATAACCGCGTCCATAATCCAAAGACCTATTCCATATTCCATATAACAGTATTAGCACCAAATTCAAAAAGACAATCATAGTATACATAAACATAAACTTGTTTCCTGCAAGAGAGAAGCGGTCAACAGTTTTCAATGATGCCGACAAGACATCATGATGTTCCAAAATTATCAAATCCGTATCGCTGATCTGTATTCTTAATCCATAATATTCGTTGTAAAGTCGTCATCTAAAGAATGATGTATCTCAGTCACGCTTTGATTGTGACTGTTCATATGAGTACCATGAGGATCTTGAAGTACATGGATTCATACGGCCCCTAGCCACGGGTTAAGCGGAATTAGACACAAGTTACGAAACGTAACGCCACAGATCTTGCACGCTCCGCTCGTATTTTGCTATCAGCATGCGATATGTATCGCCAAAATTGAGAAACTTTGAGTGGAGGCGCTTGGTGGTGTAGCCCTGTTTTATAAATTTCTGCAACAATGTTTTGTGAAGTTGATTAAAATCGTCACATTTAACACAGGATCTAGCAAATGCTACTAGGCGTGATATGTATACGCCATATGCAGGTCCCACTGGAATATTACTGTCCAGAAAGGGATAGTTTACGATGTCGAAATTGTAATCATCTCTTTTGTCATACAGTCGGCGAGAGAGAAGGCCCGCTTCATTTATATACAGATATAGGTCTAAATATGATGTGCCTGTAGGGTTGTCTGTAGTTTCTTTCAAATCCAGCGAAGGTGGATATATATCCTTCACTGCGTCATGTATATAGCGATTATCCACAGCGAGAAGATCGTCTATATCCCAAATCTCCCCCAAAGAATAGGGTTTACATCACCTTAACAGCTCATATCAAATCGACTTGCTATTACATATACTTACATCCTGAGGCGGTCAAAAGATCATTGAGACATTTTCGGCTTCAAATGAACCGTTGAATAGCGTAGTTTGAATAGAGCAGATTCTTGTTACTGAGGATCGACTGTTCCATTGATTCACCTATAGTATACGACCGTCCTAGCAAGCTTCTGAATAAACTAATGTCGTTGGGGCAGCGGCCATCAATTTTGTTGGACGTTATGTTTCTACACCGAAGAATACGAAATACCTGGACTAACCATTTAACGAAAACTCTGACCCCATGCCGATCCGAAAGTATACCTTGGAACCTTGGACTTTTACGCACAATAGAGTAAAGCCTGCCATCCTGTTCCCTGGTACACATTTCCGCGAGCCATATTACAGGTACAGATATTTACAAAGCAGTCACAGTTCTGTTAGTTTTTTGTGTGAAGGAAGGGAACAAAGACAAAGGAAACAACCATGCGATCCATTATGCAAAGAATTCGAAATACTGCTATTATTACACTTTGGAAGCTGTAACTGTTTATCAAATGAATGACTGACATAGATAGTCGACTATCGTGCCTGTAAATCTATGAATTGAACGAAGAAATGTATGAAGGATCAAAACAAAGCATTGTGTTGATGAGACGCCAGATTCGTTTGGGAAGCGGCCAGAAAACGACAATTTCAAACAGCATTCACTTCACTTCACCTGACGAAGCAGATATCTAGTATCTGCGCAAGCTCGTGACCATTAAACTTAATCTTAAAGGTGTCAATCTTTATTATTCATCTATGGTATCTGTTTATATGAACGCCCTGGGGACTTCAAACGCTATGCTCAGATGGTTTCTGGTTCAAGGGATCTAGCAAACTTTAAGGGATCCACACCTAAGCTTCCCGCCGGTGAAAACATGGTGTCCATCGCGGTATGATATCATAGTGGTGACTACAACTTCACTGTAGCGGTACCGTAGTGGTACCATAGCGGTACAGGAGCGAACACATAACCCCGACGGTTCATTATGGTAGCGTTAAGGTGAAGAGCTAGAAATCGCGTACCGCTCTGGACACAATGTTTTCACCGGCGGGGAACTTATATGTATACTGTAGCCTGTGCTGTTAATTTAATTTCTGTGTGCCGTAACCATCGCCATATTTGAGAAGATCCTTCATGAACAAGCTTCGCTTTTACATTCAGTAGCCAGTCGTCTTCTATAAAGAATTTCCGCTGGCATAATCCAATATCCTATTTATGAGACATGATATTAACAGCAAACTCCAAACAGGCGACGATAAAATATATACATAATCACATGCTAGTTTTTGGAAGAGAGAATTGGTCTACAGTATTCATTGATAGTAGAATGACACCTCGACATCCCTATCATGGTGGTATCTGATTTTACCTCCATATCCCTATCGTCAAACTCGTATTAATACCCAATTGTATGTAATATCTCAATCACGTTTACTTGAAAGTTCACTTTCTTGCTGAATTAACTCACCTTGCCGACTTTGCTGAAAACTTTCTTCGCCTTAGTCACCTGACTATCGTGTCTTCACACGGTCCGCTTTCGAAACAACAGTTAAACTAAGTTTATATCTTTTTATATGTACAGTCCATCTTGGTCACGTGGCAGACCAAAAGAAGCAATACATCATTTTACGATGATAAAACAATCGCGATGACCCGGGTTTGATGGAGCCTCCCCTCCAATTATATGGTCTCAAAACCTACTCAGTCATAAAGCTTGATCCGAATTAAGGAACTCGAACGAAATCCTATATTTGAAACTTGATCTTCGGATAAATTATAGCTTTGATATTCAGCATTTCTTTTGCAATATGTTTAACTTGTCGTTTACAGCCTGCCGATAAGCCACTTCGCTTAATTTTAATATTTATAAGCTTTCATATTTATACTTATTGACTTATCTTGCATACCAGTAGCTCATATTGGCAAAGTGGTTTAAGCTACTTGTCAGTCATAAAGCTAGCTGAAATACCTGAGATAGCTTCGGTAGTTTTAAATTGACTATCATCAGAATAATTAGGTAAATTATTAAGATCTATGTAGTCCCATGTGGACAATATTAGAGAAACTGCATGATTTCATATTTCGATGCGATTTTGTTATCGGGTAACTACAATGTAAGAGCCATTTTTCGCAGTCGAAAGTACTCAGTTAATCTTTGCATTCCCCAGGATTTGTTTTATTACTGAAATAAAAGCTTGAAATTTGAAATTAGGTAAGCAGCTGTCATCCAAAAATAATTTACATTCCGTAAACCATTATCGCAAGAATTTATTCATACGACAAAAATCAAAACAGGAAATACTATATATATAAATCGTCACCTCTAACATTTTCTCGTAATTTCAATATATATCGACGATATCGGTTTTGCAAATATATAGACTATAACTCACGCATTTACCATAGTGTCTGTGGTAGTATGCTATATTTTCTTTTGTGTATATATACCCATGTCTTGCCAAAGAGAATCGTCTGTCGTTAGACGAGGTCATATAATGCGATTCTCCGTCTGTCTATCCACCTGTTAACTTGAGTTGTCCGTCAGTGTGATATCTCCAGTTTCAGGTTTGAACCATCTTTGTATTGAGATCACAATGTCAGCGATCAAGGTCGCTGTCGGGAAATCATTGGGCGATGTTTTATCTATAACTGTAACTCTACTTCAATGATGAGAATTGTGATGAAATCTTAGATATACCTGAAACTGAAAACGAAGCCTATAGATTTTAATGCGTGTCTGTTTGTTCGTCTGTCTGCCTGTTAACATTTCTTGTCTAAGAAATATAGCATGTTCCTGGTAATGGATGGGTATACCTAACACACGGGGAGGTCCTTGTTCATTTGGAGGCCATACGTTCAAATGGGAAATCATTGAAAATTGTTAAATTCGAGCTATGACACAGGAATAACTGGCTAATAATGAGCTTATTAACTAACCTACTGACTTCGTCCGTCTGTCTATTTAATGTGGTGTTTGCCATGCAATTCTCCAGTTCAGTGTCATGATATGTTGTCAGACTCGGAGTATACATTGCCGAAAGCGCAAGAAACAAACCTATTTATTCTGAAGTCACATGATCAAATGCCAAGGCCATTGCGGCCTGCACACCATTATTTTATTGAATAACCGCTTCCTTCCTATAAACAGGTGTTCAGGTTTACTGAATGTGACCAAATTGTAGGTAGCGGTATATCGCAAACTGATGACAAAGAATAACACAAATTAGTAAGGGTGTGTTTGTCATCCGCCTGGCTGTATATTAATTTGAATTATGCATGCGATATCTCATGTTTTATTATATGGATTGTGACTAAAGAAGAAACGTATTAATTCTGATTATTTTCATCCTGTACCACTCTCCTTTAAGCGCTACATAATTCAACCAGTTACTAGTAAATCACCGAAATCACGTAAGACGTCAATCGCTTCCGCTTCCAAAATCCATATTTATGTATGATATAAATCATTCGATCGAATCTCTGGAATTATTCCCGATATACCATTCATTTTAAATTGTACATTGTGCATTATGGAGCGGAATGGATCTATGTCATACAAAATTTCAGTGATTTGATGGAATGTATTATGTAGCACGTATTAAATTTGATTTAAAAATTGAAACATGGCAGTGTGACTAACGTCACAGGACCTACGAAGTACAGTAGGCATTAGGACTCGAACGCGAACTGAACTCTTGGAAATCCCCATCCCCAGTTGAAATCCTGCATATATTAAGATGGGCACTGCCCAAGTCAGAATCGCCAGTGATTTTCATCAAAAATCACCAGAAATTTTCATCAAAAGTAGGTCAGCTCAGAACTTGTTGGTAACAGTCTCCTAATGCGCCTTCATTCCAAAATAAATAACACTCGCCGATTTAATTTTACAATTTTCTAATTAAAGGAAACAGATTGAATAATATAGGTTCAGTAGATTTCAAGCTTTACGTGTGAAAATACATTTACATCTCTTTAATGGTTTTCAGTGCCCTTGTACAGGATCAAAACAACTTTTTGAATCACATTATTTTCCCAACAATACGACAATTTTTTATATATAGTACTATAGTAGAAAGGTAGCATTTATGTAGTTTACGGTAATTCAACTCACGACCAACACCTTCTATGCACAAGATAATAATGATTCTATGTCATTCTCCTGAGCATAACCGGTACAAAGACGAATAAATAGCGTCTCTACATCACGTTGTTATCTAGATATATGAGACAACACATTTTGGGCATCGGCAATCTGATGAATGTACTATTCCGGTTTTCTTGTTTCACATTATATTCTATGGCGGTTGATCGGTGATTTTCTTCATTGATCAACGTTAAACCACCTAGCTTTAACTAATTCTGCTAGGCTGTCTTCATTCAGACTGTACAGCCTACACAGTCGACAGAAAATACACGGCACATTCTTGTACTCCCAGCCTGATCACATTTGATGGCAAGTTTAGCGGGCTGTTTAATGTCTAAGCTAGGAAATGTTCCAGGATAGTTGACAGGCATGCACTAATATACTATAGTATCTGCTATACAGGACACCGACCACTGTAATTTGATGTGACAAGCAGCAGAGTAGAAACCAGCCTTATCTCAGTGGGCTTGGATATAAATCACTGTTAAAAACCACAAGGCTCGATAGAGCCTCTCTCTGTGTTTGTTCCAAGGACAAGCCTTAATGACTTTTAAATCCACTGATAAGGCTTCATGGTCATAAAAGGAACATGATACTGTTAAAGGCCACATGGATGGTATGTATCTATAACAATATACTGAAGTGTTAATTATAAATCTAATTTTAATCAGAATTATTTCAGATCAGAACTTGCGGGTAACAATGCCCTAATGCACGTTCATGCCAAACATCAAGGTTCTAATGTCAACGGTTCTCCTTATTTTGCCGACGAAAGGATTCGGATGGACTGACTGACTCACTCATTACCGGACAATTTGCGATCTGTAGCCTACTTCGTAGGAATACCGGTACATGTAATGTATGTACAAAATAATCCGCATATAGAAATCAACAGATTAAATGAATCTGCTCCATGATTGGCCGAGAATTCTCCTACATATACTTGGGATTCCTGTCACTTATTCGTTCCTTCTCAGCATATACCATCAGGCTGCTCATGTTACAGATCCTAAGAAGGTCTAAAAAATCTATAGTCATTATGATCATGCTAATACAGCATACATGTAGCTAAGCCTGTCATGTTGTGGATAAACAACTTCCGGATGGGGTTACTAATGACAACTCAAGTTTCATAGATACGCCGCTAAATCTATCCCATTAAATCTGCTATATCTGCTCATCTGGCCGTCCGTCCGTCTGTCTATCTGTCCGTCTGTTTTTGAAAAAGATTTAAAACCCAATAAAATTAAATTAAATACACAATTTGTTCTTCGTTATAAAGGTCTGGCAAGTGAAGAGTGGTAGATTTATTTCTTTATCTTCAAAAAGAGCGTTTCCCAAGTTCCAATTATAAATGGAGTTGTACATAAATTTAGATAAATAGATAAATTTAGATTGTAGATAAATTTAATGCTATAGGCAAAATCCAAGACAAGCATCTAACATTTACCAGCAAACCCGATTTACGATTACTGACCGTATAATGAGTTACTATATGTGAAGTCATGTATGACCAGTTTATTGTTAGGCCCGAATATTGGATCAGCAGTTATACATCTGGTTTTTTTAGCGTATGTTGTATCTTACTGTTGATTTTGATTGTTGATATACGGCCCCCATCCCCAAAACACAAACTACAGATGATCGCAGCGCCGGATTCACTAGCAGGCTGTGATCATCTTTGAATATTAGTGTAAGATATTTGTCGCAAAACTTGAGAGCCTTGTAAAATCAGTTTCTGTGGTAATAATATTTGCTGTTGATTGAAATAAACACAAATTCCACTGGGCGGGATATGTGTTTGCCATATACAGGAACTTCTGGAATATCTCTATCCACATGGATAGTACAGTGAGTAGCGAGTTGTTCAAAGTCCGTATGCAAGTACTCACGAAAAACATAATGTATAATGCACAATTCAGCTTGTATATCTTTGCCTTCTGAATATACCACACGGGTGACGCGAACTTGGCCCAAATACAACACCATAAAATACAGTCTTGTCTATATTCTGTTCCCTGTTGCATCAACAATGCGAAACATAGCCCGTTGGTCATTTAACGCTATTCGTGAACAGGCGTTGAATCTTGATTTATTGCACAATTGTCGGACATAATAATAATATGGGCAATATCGGATATGAGAATATATAAGTATAATATCATGGAACTGGTATAGAGTCTACTGGGAATATCCCTGGCCTGCGTACATTAGACCATTTCAGGAAAGAGCTCGGTCACTGCCGTGTCATAAGGGGACGTAAGACCAAGAGATCCCCAGTAATTAATCAATAGCTGGCGAGCAAACATTATTATTTCCATCACAAATTATTCACTGCCATAAAACGTGTGTGAGTTACATGATCCCAACCGAGGTTCAGCGAAGTGAATTAGCATTCTCCTTTTTTAATAACCAGTTCTTCAGTATTTCTGTAGATTTGTGGTAAAAGATAAAAGGTCCTGACCAAGGATTCTCCACAATATCGACATTTATGTCTAAACATGTCTGTTATTTTGTTCTCCAGAATCGGAGTATTTCATTGGTGAATGGTCCCCTCTACTCGAGAGCTACCGTCATTAAAATATTAAGTTCGAATTTATTCTGAGATTTTCGGTATGAAATTGTCTATTCAGCTTATCTCGCATCCTCGCTAAAACCAGGGGTATCTCTATCCTAGATATCTCTGATTCACTTGGGCACTGTATGTGTTCAACGTAAAGCAACATCCTGGATATATTGTACCAATCAGATCACTTGTTTACGGCGACCAAGGCGACCGTGACAAGAGATTCGAAAGATCATAGCTGGGTATACCTGGTGACAGATGAACACGCACATTTTAACAACCATGAACATTAATAAATATATTAAATATATATAATATAATACATAGTTTGAAACAAAATCTATTTGAAGAAAAAATATACCCATTCATCTACCATCAAACATCCAACAAGCCAGGCAAATGTAGAAAAAAACTGGAACTTTAAAGGCGGTCCACTATGTCAGTGTATCCGACCTCACCTTCCCACTGAACGACTTGAATTGGCAGAAATAACGCACGAATTTCTATAAAATTTCTCTGATCTATCCATTAATATTTTATTGATATGCATGCTTGGATTAAATATTTTACATTCGGTATCAGCGAATAGTTTAGCACAGAAAGTAAAACCCTAACGTATTTTACCATCAGCGCAGGTTTTCTAGGTCACGTATCTGGAATGTGGGCGGAACGCGGTTGCTATACACGATGGTGAAGGGTTCGCCTTTGGCTCACAAATAGAAACCTTGACGTTGTGAAGATGCTTATTCCGAAGCTTGGTAGTAGGTTAACATCGTGATATACATGCTCTGCATGATATGCATATGAACAGCAACAGTCAAAGCGTGATTGGGATACCATATGGAGAAAATGACTTGGAAATTCATTTCAAAAAACTATTTGACGGATAGGAAGATAAGTATCACTATAAACTATTAATATCTCCCTGCAGGCTTGGATATATAATTTCATATCAGTGAAGAACCCATAAGGAAGAAAACGCGTATGACGTAAATACAATACTCCAGTACGCCATACTAATCCAGATGATGTATTATCTTGAGAAAAAAGGGCTTCATCCGCAAGCAGAATTCTTCTATCAAAGAGTTTCTGTCCAATCCGATTATTATTATTAATAAGGCTGATAGAGGTAATGATGTAGTGGTAATCGATAAGGAGTACTGGTATTACAAAGACGTCGATTCTGGAAATGTTGAATGATAAAGAGACTTACAAAGAAATCGAAGACTAGACTTATTCGAAATCACGAGAAGATTCAAAGCAAAAGGAAATAGAACTAAATTCGATTCCAAAAATAGCTACTTGTATTGTCCCTTACAGTCATGTCTGTAGAAATACAAAAGTGTTATCTAAGAGCACAAGTCAGAATATAATGTGCTCTCTCGGCCTCTGGCTATCAAATTTTGCTGGTCCCTCATCCACTGGTCTCACGCAAGGGATTAGCCATTTGCCACAGGAAACAATAATCTGTTTATACCTAGGCCATCCACAGAAAAATTCAAACGTTCGTTAATATATTCAGGCCCTATATTATGGAACTCCTTACCGCCAGCAGTGAAGGCCTCCTGCGACGTTAACTCCTTTAAAAAGCAGCTCCGTAATTATACCTTGACCTGTAGCCAATATTTAGGGACTGTTAAGTTGTCTGCTCTTTATTCTATTGTACTGCAGCTTCAGCTGAACGTGCTCCTTTATTAATTCTGTTATTAATGTAGTTATAATGCACTTTCTGGTGCTTTCCTGTTGTTGTTTGAGGAACTCATGTAAGATTGGTTCGCCAAATGTCCTTCCTCGTTAAATAGATTATTATTATTATTATTATAACTTATATTTTGCTAGCACTTTAAAAGTTATGTCGGTGAAGATTTTGATTTTTGAATAATAATGATAATAAAATGATCACTTTCGAAGTTCACAGCCTATTTTTTTTTTCTTTTTTGTTCAATTCAATTCAACATTTTGTTAACGTCTAAACCCTGATATGTGCAGGGTCCACTCTACATTGAGTTATGGGATACCCACCCAAGTAAAATAGTATACACACACATATAAATGATCCGTTATTCAGACTATACAATAAAAGGTTACCCATAACGGATATACAGCAATATCCCACATGATTTGAGATTAGTAGCTACGCACTACTGGCTCGTTAGGACATCTAGATACTCTCCACGAGCGATTGTCTGGAGATTCTACTTTAAATAGTATAAATATTATTCTGAATAATATATTCATTTCGGATCAATAAAACTCACTACAAAAATGGTCACTGTATATGCAACCTGGGATCTTTAGAAATATCCTTTGAAGTGTAATTAACATAAGGAGAAAACTTTGACATCGAAGATATCTTGATGATTGCATGATTTTCTGGCCTTTTGCTAACAAACTCTTCGATTCTAGCGTATCTAATTCCACTTAAGCCGGTGCTAGGGGCCGTGTGGATACTTCATAGTCTCCACATGAACAGCTGTATATAAAAGCGCGGCTGAGATACTAAGGCTACGTTCGGGAATCCACCGTACTCGGGTCTGAATGTTAGGTGTCGACGAATACTTTCCTGTAGAGTCATATGGTTGCTTTTTAGTCACCAGACGTCGTCGATTTTCCCCACCTTTTGCATATCGCTCCAATTTACATGCAGTTTCAAATTCCTTGCATCCACACATGTCGTTACTATTGAACAAAATGACAGGGAGATACCATTCTTACTTATTCTCGTTATCAAATCTCTCTCAGTACCTCTTTCAGTACTAATATATGTAGAGGCAATCCACTCATTTAATTTATGACAAAGAGGTCAGCTGGAAGGTCTTATAGATAAAGGGATTATGAAGCAACCGGTCATCGGCTTTGTGAATTAAGAGAGTCTTTCCAAAAAGTTGTAAAAATTCCATTCTTTTTGTCATCGCCTATAACCCTAAGAATGGCAGCGTTTCTCGCATATTATTAATACGATTCTTGCAACAGCGTGAACTCTCAACATTAGCATATTGCTTTTAGAATAACAAAGGAGTTCGAATGTTTATTTCAATAAAGAATTTGTATGACAGTATTAGGTTGTTGCCCATTCAGTGAGGGTCTTGGCGAAATGCACATAGCGGAACGCTCACATTGTTAGATAACCCTGGAAAGTACATATGATTCACGAGATTGTGGGTGGTAAAACAAAATAACCATGCAAATAAATTCTTCCCGTTAATGGTATGTTAGTCTGTATGTTGCACGAAATGTGAAGACAGACCGTGTTTATCATATTGAGAGTACAGTATGCGCGGTGTTATATAGCGATCCGGTCAGAAAAGCTTTGTAATATAGATTCCAGCTCCTTGTCTGGCCGCCTCGTCATGTGAACAACCGCAATGGACAACTGTTCAATCAGCCCTTGTTGACTAGAATCGTCGATACCTTTAGCTGCTTTCGTTTCTAAAATCAATTGAATTCAATGTCTGGTTTATGCACTGCATCCCGGCTCATTCTTGCATTGAAATTGTGCAAAATCGATGGGATTCCTTATATATTGACCATGTAATGAGGAGGATACACTAAACGAAAATCTTGATTTGATATTATTTAATATTACCACTAAATATAAGTTGAATATAACTGTTATATTTGCAAAATTTTAAACGGACCTGTAAATATTAACATATGTGGATATAATTTGCATGCTTTTAACATACACATCAGGGCCATGGTGTACGTATGGTGTACCAATGGAAAGACAAATATAGACAAATGTATTTAATCGACAGGTCAACACAGGACATATATCGTATGATATTGTAGGGATGTAGGCTGACTATCTGAGGTCAGGCTCTCCGTATCAGTAGATAGACTCTCATCGATCTCTGTATCGGCTTCTTGTGCCTTGGAGTCTTTAATTCCATGTATATTTTTCTCGTGTCGCGTCATATCGTAACGTTTGGTGAACGTGCGTTGGCACTCAGAGCAAGTATAAGTCATATTGACTGTTGAACGTCGACTGTGCGTGTTTTGGCAATACACTTGCTTTTGTAGACAGTAACGCCCGTCAACGCTTAGCTTAACGCTTCAACGCCCTGGTGAACTAGCTCAGAAGCCCTGATTTTCATGGAATTGCCACCAATACATCGAAATGCTGTGACGCCCGTCAACGCCCGTCGATACGCCTTAACGCCCGTCAACACCCGTCGTTACGCCTTAACTCCCGTCTCAATGCCTTAACGCCCTATCTTTACGCCCTAACGCTCGTCTCAGCGACCTAACGAGCGATAAAGGGGTTTTGGAGGACGATTAACCTTTGAACTCTGAGTGCACTTTCGGTCACGGTCTCAAATTTGGTACACAGGTTCCCCTTGGGTCTAGTTGTGATACCTTTTCTGGTCCGATTCGAAAATCCAATATGGCCACCAGCCAGCCATCTTGGATTTCCACATGAAACTTTGTTATCGTCATTTCTCAGGAAGTACCGGATGGATCTTTCTCAAATTTGGTACACAGGTTCCCATTAGGATCTAGTTGTGCAAGATACCTTTTTGGTCCGAATCGAAAATCCAATATGGCCACAAGGCGGTTATCTTGGATTTCCCCATGAAACCTTGTTATCGCGATTTCTCAGGAACTACTGCATGGATCTTCCTCAAATTTGGTACACAGGTTCCCCTTGAGGTCTGTTGTGTGCAAGATCCCTTTTCTGGTCCGATTCGAAAATCCAAGATGGCCACAAGGCAGCCATCTTCGATTTCCCCATGAAACCTTGTTATCGCGATTTCTCAGGAAGTACTGCATGGATCTTTCTCTAATGTGGTACACCGGTTCCCCTTTGGGTCTGGTTGCGCAAGATACCCTTTCTGGCCCGATTCCAAAATCCAATATGTCCATCAGGCGGCCATCTTGGATTTCCCCATGAAACTTTGTTATTGCGATTTCTCAGGAAGTACTGCCTGGATCTTTCTCCAATTTGATACACAGGTTCCCCTTGTGGTCCACCTGTGCAAGATACCTTTCCTGGTCCGATTCCAAAATCCAATATGTCCGTTAGGCAGCCATCTTGGATTTTCCCATGAAACTTTGTTATTGCGATTTCTCAGGAAATACTACATGGATCTTTGTTAAATTTGGTACACACGTTCTCCTTGTCGTCTAGTTGTGCAAGATACCTTTTCTGGTCCGATTCCAAAATCCAATATGTCCATCAGGCGGCCATCTTGGATTTCCCCATGAAACTTTGTTATTGCGATTTCTCAGGAAGTACTGCCTGGATCTTTCTCTAATTTGATACACAGGTTCCCCTTGTGGTTGAACGTCGACTGTGCGTGTTTTGGCAATACACTTGCTTTTATAGACAGTAACGCCCGTCAACGCTTAGCTTAACGCTTCAACGCCCTGGTGAACTAGCTCAGAAGCCCTGATTTTCATGGAATTGCCACCAATACATCGAAATGCAGTGACGCCCGTCAATGCCCGTCGATACGCCTTAACGCCCGTCAACACCCGTCGTTACGCGTTAACGCCCGTCTCAATGCCTTAACGCCCTATCTTTACGCCCTAACGCTCGTCTCAGCGACTTAACGAGCGATAAAGGGGTGTTGGAGGACGATTAACCTTTGAACTCTGAGTGCACTTTCGGTCACGGTCTTAAATTTGGTACACAGGTTCCCCTTGGGTCTAGTTGTGATACCTTTTCTGGTCGGATTCGAAAATCCAATATGGCCACCAGGCAGCCATCTTGGATTTCCACATGAAACTTTGTTATCGTCATTTCTCAGGAAGTACTGGATGGATCTTTTTCAAATTTGGTACACAGGTTCCCATTAGGATCTAGTTGTGCAAGATACCTTTTTGGTCCGAATCGAAAATCCAATATGGCCACAAGGCGGTTATCTTGGATTTCCCCATGAAACCTTGTTATCGCGATTTCTCAGGAACTACTGCATGGATCTTTCTCAAATTTGGTACACAGGTTCCCCTTGAGGTCTGTTGTGTGCAAGGTCCCTTTTCTGGTCCGATTCGAAAATCCAAGATGGCCACAAGGCAGCCATCTTCGATTTCCCCATGAAATCTTGTTATCGCGATTTCTCAGGAAGTACTGCATGGATCTTTCTCTAATTTGGTACACCGGTTCCCCTTTGGGTCTGGTTGTGCAAGATACCTTTTCTGGCCCGATTCCAAAATTCAATATGTCCATCAGGCGGCCATCTTGGATTTCCCCATGAAACTTTGTTATTGCGATTTCTCAGGAAGTACTGCCTGGATCTTTCTCAAATTTGATATACAGGTTCCCCTTGTGGTCCACCTGTGCAAGATACCTTTTCTGGTCCGATTCCAAAATCCAATATGTCCGTCAGGCAGCCATCTTGGATTTCCCCATGAAACTTTGTTATTGCGATTTCTCAGGAACTACTGCATGGATCTTTGCTAAATTGGGTACACACGTTCTCCTTGTGGTCCAGCTGTGCATGGTAGCTATTCTGGTCCGATTCGAAAATCCAATATGGCCAACAGGCGGCCATCTTGAATTTTCCCATGCAACTTTGTTATCGTGATTTCTCAGGAAGTACTGCATGGATCTTTCTCAAATTTGGTACACAGGTTCCCCTTAGGGTCTAGTTGGGCAAGATACTTTTTTCGGTCCGAATCGAAAAAACCAATATGGCCACAAGGCGGCCATCTCGCATTTCCCCATGAAACATTGTTATGGTGAATTCTCGGGAAATATTTCATGGATCTTACTGAAATTTGGTACACAGGTCCCACATGGGGCCTAATAGTGCAACATACCTTTTTTGGTCCGATTCGAAAATCCAAGTTACGCTTCAAATTAATACGGTATTCTCGAGTTGTGACGTTGCATCACAAGAATCGGCGGATCAAACGGTGGGGCATATTCTATATATTGACTATAGAGAATATCCATACCTTCAGCTTCCATATCAAGGAGTTCAAATAATTCGGAATTAAAATGTATTTCTTCAATTTTAAATCAGTTTTCTTTAGTCCATGCAGTAGCAAGTGAAACGCCGCACCCTTTCGTCTGCCTGTGGGTCGGCTACATGAAGGGACGTCACTCTTGTGACTCAACGTCACAACTCGACAACTGTAGACTACTGCATATTGCGATCCAAGGGAGATAATCAGGATTCAGGCACTTTCGAAGTTTCAACATTACTGCGCGGGTCGGATCCCTTCAGTATTAAGTATTGTACCATCTTACTATTTTCGAGCATGGTATCTTAAAAGTGATATCTCAAACTAGCCCAGTAAACAGAACAGAATTAGCATTCGTTCCTAATTATAAAATCTTAAGGATGTTTCATAGTTCATACCAAAGTGTCAAAAAGATTGGTCTTCGCTTCCAGTATCCAATGATGACACGTGAAAAATAAATGAATAAAAAAATACTACAAAACTAAGGCGAACGATCCTCCGTACATGTACATTCACTTTCAGACTAACTTGGCTTATTTCTCTTGTATTCTAACAACCGACATAAGTACAGTTTCTAGAAATCTTGAAACACCTGAAACTTAGATTATATCTTGGTGTTTTTCGGTGTCCCTTTTTCGATCTTTTTCGCTCAGATGCGAAATTCTGTAAACAAAATTACAAATCAATCGTTTGTTCTTAGCAACAATGGACAAAAAGATCCTCTAAGTCATTAGCTTACAATTATCGGACAATGGTGGGCGCCAATATCCTTCGGGATCTCTCGTTTTCTTGTGGAGCAAAGTATAAGGTGTGGGTGTTTGATCGATCTCTTGCACGCTTAAGCATACTTTGGGAGTGGTTCGAAGCCATTGGTCGAATTTCGGGTCCAAATGGGCTGGGCAGGGTCCCATATTGAAGCACTGGTGGAATAGACTACGCTTGACGAATCGAAAATGACGTCATTGTGCGCATGCGCAGTTGAAGAGTAGTAGAGAAAAGACATTTTGGGGTGCACATAGGCACATTTACTCTGCGCGGTTTAAATAGGCCTTGCACGGCGTCATATTGAAGCGCTCGTGGAGTAGACTACAACTGGGGTGCTTTGAACTGGAGATGACGTCATGGAGAGTCAAGGAGTGGTAGCGAAGAGGGCATTGTGGGGGTGTGTTTGAGCTATACAGGGACCATTCCTGGTCCCAATGGGTCGCGGAGGTTCTCGTCTTGAAGCCCTCGTGACTACTCCTATCCAAATCATTTGTATTCTCTACCACATGTGTAGTGGCAAATTTCCGACAGTATATTAATTGTCATTCTCATGGCATCAGATTGCATATCCCCTATTCTTATACCTCACTATGTATTCGTTTATTTTAATTGGTTGAGACACCATCACGTGATATTCCGCAATTCTCGATGTCTTATGAAAAAACAGCTCGGCAATGTGATGCCCCACGATCTCGCGCCGATATCACACGATCACTCGCTGACGTCACACGGCCGAGGCAATGTCACACGGTCTCGCGCATTTATCGCCCATGAACAGACTCTTTCGTGGCATTGTCGTCTGTTGTGCTGTCATTCCGCTGTGATCACGATGGCGTGTACCATCGGAAAGCATTTTACGTTACCAACTGATGAAGATTTGGCCCAAATCATGGATAAAAAGGACAGCATGTCTGTTTGTATTGTTTATGGGGTTAGGAACTAGGGGAAGATAACTCCGGCTGTCACGTGACCCGGCAGTGACTTTTGACCCGGATGTGACCTGTGACCCCGGATGTCACGTTACCGAATGTGACGTTATAGTGACGTCAATTTGATAAAAGATCATCTGGGAGTCGATTTAGCGGCAGATGGCTACCAGGGGGCGCCACCAGTCTTGTGACGTCACTTCCGGTTCTGTTCACGTGACTAGAAGTGACCTTTTGCCCACTGCGCACCAATATTAATATCTGGTATTGTGCGCATGTGCAGGGGTCAAAGGTCACTTCCGGTCACGTCACCGGAACCAGAAATGACGTCACAAGACTGGTGACGCCCCCTGGCGGCCATCTGCGGCTAAATCGGCTCACAGATGCTGTTTATATACTACTGTCGTATCAGTTATACTTTCGATTAGCTGAACAACCAAAATGTCTCAGGAAATACTAAACATTATCTTATGCCTCTCTTTAGGAAAAAGTGTGTGGGTATTTTTCGTTCCGTAGCACACGATAAGAGGGATCTCGGGGCCGTTGGTTGATTTTGAAGCTCTCGGCGAGTAGACTACGTTTGATGTGGTTTGGATTGGAAGTGACGCCATTGTGTGCATGCGCAGTCTATAGGAATAATAGAAAAGAGAAACATTTAGATCGATCTCTAGGGACCATCTTTGCTCTGAATGGACCTTGTCGGATGCCGTATTGAAGCGCTCGTAGAGTAGACTACGATTGGAGTGGTTTGGACAGTAAATGGCCTCAGAGATTACCAGAAAAGTTGGATGACTTTTGAATACGAATAAGAGCGAACATCGCCGAAGATTGACGCCACACAACGGTAGTTTCTTATACTGCGGTTTCTGATTGGACAAGAGCGAACACCGCCGACAACACCATACAAGAAGTGTAACACCCAACGCGGCTCGCCAAGGTTGGGTGTGATTTGATGGAGGGGATAATATAATGTGTAATACGCAATATTTTGGGCAACAACTGACTACTGACACGACCAATATTTCGGGGTAAAGGTATTGGTTCTAGACTGGCTTCGTGTGATTACGGACAGAAAATTTGCTGTTTTCAGTTCGAAATAGGCGATTTTGCACAAATCCACTACTTCAAGATGCTGTTATTCAAACACCCTAAGACCCAGAGAGTGAAACTTATTAAGACCATAAGACATAATATAATTCAAAAGCTCTGAAAAGCATATGCGGCTCATTTTGACTCGATATTTCGACTCCTTATTTTGTCATCCTCCAGCTAACTGAAAACATTCTTTCGAGGTGACATTTCTTTTTGGCACTTCAAAGCGCATCTCATGGTGGCCAAGGAGAGTGATAGAGAGAATTAACTAGGTTTAATGTCGCGTTCAGCAATATTTCAGCTATATAGCGAAGATCAAACAAAATTCTATGTATTCTAATAAAAGCAAGTCAACAACCTAGCAAACCAGAAGTAATCAACACAACACACCAAAAGACATACACATACATTAAAACTTATTCAACTAACCGATTTCTCCCAAATAAACTAAGATACAGTCTTCTCTCACTCGGCTAGAAAGATCTTCTGAAATAACTGCTCGATAAAAAGAATCTCTTAAAATCTATACAGTCGATAAGAATATGTTTCACTGTGAGATCTTCATGATGGTCAAAATCTCACTGAACCGCGCCAGGTCCAGTTCGATATTTTGTGTATTCTCACTTGAGCTAGGATAGATTCCTGATTTCACAGAAAACGTTGATTAGACACCAATTGTACACAAATCGGTGTCCCAAAACGGCGATTGAAATTTGACAAAAAAACACAACAGTGAAATAGAACGTTCTGGTCTATACTCAAAGCAGACTGCCACTGAGAACCATTTACCGAGACATACAAGTAAAAAATTGACATATTTCATATTCGGCATTGTTTTGTTAATAATTGTCATGTATAGTGTACTATGCGACTATTACTGACTGATAGAACATAAACAGAGGGCAATAGATGTCCAGTTCGCCCGAGGCGGGTCGAGAGGCTAGTTAGAGCCGTGTGGATATACCGTATGAACCCATGTGCTTCAAGAACCTCATGGTACTCATATGAACAGGCGCAATCAAAGCGTGACTGAGATACATCATTCTTTAGACGACGACTTTGCAGCGGATATTATGGATTAAGAATACTGATCAGCGATACAGATTTAATATTTTTGGAATATCATGATGTCTTGCCGGCATCATTGAAAACTGTTGACCGCTTCTCTCTTGCAGGAAACTAGCCTATGTGTTTGTATACTATGATTGTCTTTTTGAATTTGGTGCTAATACTGTTATATGGAAAATGGAATAGGTCTTTGGATTATGGACGCGGATATTCTCTAATGGACGACGGCTGGATTATGAATGACGGACTAGACGCTTGTAATTATACACCATGCATATTTGCATTCAATCGCCACAGTCAACCCTATTGGGGCTAGAAAAAACTGTTTTCAATATTCTAAATTTACCAATAAAGTAACATCAGATTTTAGAAAAATAGACGCGATCTAATGTATGGAGATTTTTTCATACTAAAAGGGTATCATCTAAAGGAGAAGTTTGGCATGTAGACTGCACATGCGTACTCGGGAAGTAAAGAGCACAATTTCGGGTGTCCAGAGGAAAACCGTATACACTACCCCATAATGGCGGCGGGTTATATTTAAGCTGGTGTGACGTCAAACAACCCACATTTACAACCCACATTTCTTTTTCCACATTCCGTCTTCCACAAATCCTCCGACATTTACGCTTTGTATACTACTGGCGCAGTGGGGCGTGCAGTTCCTTTGTCAGCTTCACCAGAATAACTTTTCTTCCCATTCTTCAACGTGGAGTATACTAACGATATATTCGACATGTATTCAAAAGTTGACAAAATATGCTTTAGGCTCAATTCTTGGAACAGTAAATCGTGCATATTTTGTTAAATTTATACGGTACCTGGTATCAGAGACTGTGATTGTACGGTCTCTGGTTTAAAATGCAATGCACCCGAAATTCTCTTATCGGGATATTTCAGGAATATCACTGTCTAGACAGTTTCTTATAGGAGCTACTGCATTCTATATGTTTCATTTGATCATGGCTGATATAAAGATACATACATATATGGGCATTGTTGGAAATTGGAGACTTCGCCCATTCGGATTTAATTTCTTTTGGCCACCATGGATAAACTTGCATAACTTATTTCACCAGGCCGATAAGCCGGGTCTTCATCTTAGGTTATCCGATAGACGAATGATATATTCCTGTTTATCTTTTAGATATCTTGGGAAGACGGTTGTTTCAGGGATTAATGTCTGTAAAAGTCGCTGGTTGTCTGCAGGCCCGACCTGTCTGTCAATCAGAATTTTAATCATATTACGTTTATCGGGCGAACATAAAGGTCAACCAATCACAACGTGCTTGTTTCGCCAAGACAAAAGTGCTGCATGTGTTATAACCATGCATACAGTGTACAGCTAGAATCAGTTCACTAACTTTGCTTGTGGGAGAAGTACACGCAAGAAAAAATACTCGCGTTTCGACATGTTGGAGTGAAGAAACGGCATGCTGTTGGATATTTTTTCAGAAATAATCGAACGGAACTATTGTGCGCCTATAACAAAGATTGAATTATGTGTAAATTTCAGCAAGGAGAAGTTAAACATGTGTATTCAATTTCTTCGCCACCCAGAGTGTGCGGTACTCGGATATTCAATCACGTGGCTTATTTTATACGTTGTATTGGGAAGAGTTGTCCTATATATTACATGGATTCATGCACTTGTCGTGTTATGCCACATATTACACACACATATTATGCACGAGAGCGTGTTGAATGATCAAAATAAAAATTATTTACCTACACACAATAAAACCATATCGCATTTTCAAATTTGCATTAATTTGCAAAATGAAAGATTACTATTAATAACATTTAAACTGTTGGTAACTGAAAATATTTCCAATATATTTACAGCGCAGTCATTCCTTAACATTTGCATATATTTACCAAACTAGTTGCAAAAGTTCAGTTTTGCCATCTATTCGCTGACCATATAAAATGGAATGGCATACCCGTATAACCATCAGTGAAAGAGATAAACTGAAAATTTACTGTCATCGAAATATGCATATATTTACCAGACGGTGAAATAACTTATAATGCTTCATTTGGTTTTCTTTACACTCCGGATGAAATTAGATGAAATCTTAATATTTGCAGTGTATCAGAATTACTATTTCATGATGTCAAATCTTAATATTTGTAACATAAAAGAATTACCTTCTTATGCCGTTTAAAATCACAATGAACCAGTATGAGACGTACCTCTTGGAGGAAGCCGGTTGATGGAACTTCGACATTGCATTTCAATGATAGGTTAAATTTAAATAAATATTCATATATACAAAAACTTTGTCATACCTCTCGAATATAGTCAAAGAGTATTATTTGATTAAATTTAAGGCAGTCTTGCCATAATTGGTTATTTTACATTTTCTGCTGTATGGAATATAATTTAATACTAAATATTCCATACCTGTGACCATACTATTTTGGATATATGAAATATAGGATGCCATATCTATAACATATATCCCGTAAATGTATTTGTCATCTTGGCCTCTCCAAGCTGCACCCTACGGGTCATACGCCATGGAACACAAACATCCACACTAGAGGGCATCTATGTAAAGAAGTGCAAACAGTGGCCTCTCCCATTGATAACCAATACATTTCCCCAGCACGTGAAATCCGCCTTTTTGTGTAATGATAGTTCATTCCATATTAAATATAGTTCTAAACTGTGAAAAGATTATCCTTTTTCCATTTTCCATGATCTATCGAGGTAGTTAAACTAATTGGCTGGTAAACGAAGGAAAATTATTATATGACTGGTGATTTTCGTGTGAAAAGACCAACAATCAGTTTATTGATCTACCGGCCTGTAACACAAAACTTTGGCAATATTACTGTTCTTAGTTGAGCGTGGGGTTTAAACGATAGCCGTTGACTTTAGACACCTCGTCGAATGTTCATTTCAAAGCGGCAAAGACTTTGTCCAGCATTGCTCCGTTCCTCTTCCACTATACAAGAGAATGCTATAAAACGCAACAATTAACAGCAATAAAATCCGAGTAAATGCTCGACACACAGCAATCATATACCGTTAAACACTCAGTCTTTCAAAAGGCATCTTCATTTTATCAAGCCAATTTCTACGTTCCCACGTCGAACACAAGTCGACATGAGACGAGGTGTAAATTTTACCTACGAACGAGAGTCGAACCAATCGGAACTTACACGCCGATTGTGTGTAGGGTGACATCATCCTCAAGTATGTCATTCCTCCTAATATGGTGTTTGTATGACCCAATATATAGGTCAGCCAGTCAATAACGCTCTTCTGTGACACATTTCCAAATTCAAATGATTTCGAGGTCATTGACGTCTGGTGTCTATTTATAAGTTCTTTGAACATTGAAGGGAGCCAGATATATCAAGAGAAGTTCAAAGTGGGAACGTAGAAATTGGTTTGATAAAATGAGGATGTTCAAAAGGCAGCTGAGATAAATTCAACGTCGCGGTACATGCTCTGGTCTGCCGTGCTGGCTGATTTAAGTGTTTGATTGTCTAACCAACTTCGCGGACGAATGCAATGGAAATGAACATGACTATAGATCGCTATATAACACCACGCGAACTGTACTCTCGATAGAAACGGTCTGTCTCCACATTTCGTGTAACTTACAGACTCACACGCCCATAAAGGGAAGCATTTATTTACATGGTTGTTATGTTTTGCTACCCACAATCTCGTGAAGCATAGGTACTTTCCAGGGTTATCTATCAATGTGAGCTTTCCGCTGTGTGTATTTCACCAAGACGTCCACTGTACTGTACAAGACCAGAATACTGCCCTACAAATTCTTTAATGCGCTGGAATGAAGAATCTCCCCTGATTCGAGCATTTCGAAATGGGTACGAATTTCCCTCCAGTTACTTGATCAAACGAAAGTCATGCTCAAATAAATTATATTGATTGAGTTTTAGTTGTTTTCGTCGTACCATCGTGCCATCGTATCATCGTGCCATCGTACCATCGTATCGTACCATCGTACCATCGCATCGTGCCATCCCATCGGACCATCGTACCAGTAAAACTAGGGCGATAATACGATGATACGACATGGCAGATATCAACCACCATAAAAAGAGCAGGAGGGTATACTCGATGAAAAGCTGTCACAATGTTGCTTTCTCCAAACATTGTTGTAACTTATATTATTTCTGTCAAATATTCTGGAAAGAATTGAGATCTATATAAAACAGCCCATTTCTCACAAGAATGCAACTATCAATCAACGGTCCCCTTTTTTCTTCAATATTACATCTTTTGTACACACATTAGACATATTGGGATGTGGAGCTGCTGATATGGTGGAGCTGGTGATATATGGTGGTAAATGTGCAAATACTAGCACCATAAATATAAGAAAAAGTGAACCTGAAATGGAATAAATTTGCAACGAAAATTGCTAATGTTTGTAATAGTTTGCTCGCAACAGTTCACATTCTATCGACTTACCAGCTGTTGTGCTATCTCTACTTTCTGACTAACGTGTTCATCTATGAAGCGCCCTATTTATGTAAATGTATTCGGCGTTATTGTCTAGAGGTCCTTTTACTCCGGTATGAGACTGTATGAGCCATCAAGGGACAATAATATTATTTTCATTTCATACACTTTTGGATATGGTGCTGTCATACGAAATAGGTCTTTCGCTTATTGACGCGGAAGGTTGGATGTTACGCTTGTTACTGTTCAAGTGACACTATTATGTATGGTATGCCAAATGTTGGCCATGGGATTTTGCCGTCCAAAAAGTGGTAGTTGACAATATATAAATTGTAATCGTCGCATTTTGGCGACCACCGGACCACTGTCACTATATATATAGGCCTCCCACTAAGTACTGTATGTTCGCTTCCAAGACTACCGGTCTGCTATAGAATTCAGCTCCAGAATTTGTGCTACACTAAGATAATGTAACCCCAAAATGCGAAAATGCTGTTATATGATCACTTTCTAAATGACAAAAATATATTTTTTCATACAAATATATGTATAAATATGATGACATTCCATACGGGTAACCAGTTGTTCGATCCACATTCAGAGAAGGTGAATATATATTGACACTTTAGACTCCAGTACTATATACGTCGTGGGATTTGCCAATCTTTATACGATAGTGTGTTGAACATCCTGTTAACACAAACCCGATGATCTTTTTGAAGATCTACTTTGTGGAATTTCAACATAATTCTAGTTTGTTACGTCAACACATGTTTGTGTGAAACTGAAATAAAGTAATAACTTGTATTGCTACCACAAGGTTATGCTGGATATAGAGTATTTCCGGGTGAATGTTATAGTCCACCGATGTATCAGCTATGATCGAATTAAAAACGATAGAGTTTAATGGCACGAAGTTGAACATTCTGTGAACACAAACCATTGATCTATTTGAAGATCTGTCTTGTGTAATTTAAACATAGTTCTAGTTTATTACATTAATACAGGTTTGTGAGAACATGAAATAATGTAATAACTTGCATTGGTAGCACAAGTTTATGCTGGATTCAGAGTATTTCTGTATGAATGTTATCAGCTATGGTCGAATAAAAGACGACAGATACACGTGTTATTCACAACTATACAGAGTTTAATGACACGAAGAAATAGCCATTCTCTAACGAAAATCTCAGTCATTTTACAGATTGTATCAAAGGGGGGCAATAGAACTATGAAAAGTACAGAGTGGGGTCAGGACGCGAACCCGGAAAATAATGGCTCTGGTTATTTGCAAATTACCACTCGTCGTCTGGATATTGACCATAGAATTTCGCGATCGTTTCGGTAGAATACGATACAGATTTCAGAAGGGGGAAGATGAGCTTTGGATAGTCAGTATTTTACTGACAGAACACAAAATTTAAGAATTAACAAGGATTAAATAACAAACGACTGATACAAATCTAACCCCCAACCATTTAAAGTTGAATGGCATGATGCCACTGCACCTTCTATCGAAAATCTTTCTGTGGGTCTTCCAAAGTGCCGGCTCTCCTGTGGCAAAATGTCTCGAGAAAGAGAGCCCGGAATTTATCATTCTTCAAAACATAGACGAAAAAGTTTACGGTGGAATTAATCATGTCTAACACAGGGAAGGTGGCATAGATTATCCTCCAAAAATTTCGATTATTGCTCTCTCTCGTGTAGTTAGGTAGAAAGTTGGAAAGGAGAGAATGGACAAATCCTGGCGCGATACAGACCAGGAATATGATAGCTATAGCTACGAGCATTCGGGTAATCTCTATTTGCTCTTTGTCACGCCTGTGAATGTCACTCACCTGGAGACCAGCCATTGATTTACGGGAACGCGCCAGTATCACAATGATACAGATATTCAGAACGAGTACGAGAAAAACTGGAATGAAACGAAGAGTGACCAAAAGAAAGTAGATGTGGGCTTTGAAGAAGTCAGGGTTTGAGTGATAGATTCCAGTCTTTTCATAAAGGAGTACGGATTTGTTAGTGCTTCCATCCACAGAGGCCGTATACACAGTATGAAACATATTTGGTAATATCAAAGTTGTGATCGATATATAAATACCTACGATAATTTTGATCGGATGGCGACTTAAAAGACCAATTTTGACCGTCAATGGAAATTTAACTGCAATGAAGCGTTCAATGGACAAAACGAGTATGAAGACATTCGATATACGGCCTGACGCGATCACAAACCAGAATTCAATAAATGGCACACGCAGTGATGCCAAAGTTTGTACATACAATTGCTCATTAAAATAATTAACCAAATTCAAACTCCAATATAATATAGTTGTGAGCAAGAACCAAAGATCACTGATACTTAAAGCAATTAGATAATAATTTGTGGAATTGCGCATGCTTTTTCTTGTCAGAATAACAATATTGAGAACATTACAAACACATCCAAGAGTGACTATAATCGGAGTCGAAATTTGGTGGACAATTAAAATGACGGTATCCGCAGTCTCTGTAGATATTAGTTCTTCAGGCTGGGGCTTTTTCTGTTGCTCAATCATCTCCGAGGCATTTTGACAAACGTTCGTGTTGTAATCAGTTATGAAGACGTCTGATACATTACAAGGGGCGGCACGGTGAATGGGGTTAAGGTTGGTGAAATTATCAGTTTCGCCGACCGCTCGTGTCTGGTGTTTCATCATTTCAGTTACGGATATCGTCCCCTCGGTATCTATCGTCTTTGAATGATCTGGGTTCGTGGACTGAAGAAGAGCTGACATGTCTGCTATCTCTTCATGTGGCAGGACCAAGCTTACGATGGTGATGAACCACTTCATCGTGCACAAGGCTGGTGGAAACTGGAAGAAATCCTGGATCGGTCTTCCTGAAAAGGAAGACATCAAAGACTGTTGTAGATGTTCATTGAGCCCAAAGTTTACAGCGGAATGTCGGAAAATCAAAAGAAAACTATTAACGTAATATTTCACAGTTTTGTTTTGTGGTTTACTATTTTCCAAATTAAAAAAAAATCAGTTCTTGATTGTCAGTTTTTCTATTTTGGGGATTGGCATCACGTGATAGGAGAGTGAACTGATTTCTCCACTGAGCAATCTTCGTATATCAACCCAACTGTCATCTATATGCCTTTCCGAAATGTGTTGCGGACATCTCTGAGTTCATCAGAAATGACATGTAAAACAAGAATATGATCTTAACTTTAAAAACATACTGCATGCTTTAGTTGGGATTTGTATCGCTCGGTATCCTGAGAGAATTGGGATGTTCCTATTATATATTGCATGAAGAAATGCTCTTGAGTGACAAGTAAGACTTCAATTCTCGAGAACGATGCCAGCCCAAATATACTGATATTCAATCCGGGACAAACAATACCTCAAACTTAATAGCGTTCTTCTCTGCCCAATCAAAACTGCCAAAAAATTAGTAAAACTGGTTATAACGAGAGATCCTGAAGGATCTTGGCGCCCACCATTGTCCGATAATTGTAAGCTAATGACTAGAGGATGTTTTTGTCCATTGTTAGTAAGAACAAACGATTGCTTTGTAATTTTGTTTACAGAATTTCGAATCTGAGCGAAAAAGATCGAAAAAGGCACACTGAAAAACATCAAGATATAATCTAAGCTTCCGGAGTTTCAAGATTTCTAGAAACTGTACTTATGTCGGTTGGTATAATACAAGAGAAATGAGCAAAGTTAGTCTGAAAGTGAATGTACATGTACGGAGGATCCTTCGCCTTCGTTTTGTAGTATTTTTTTATTCATTTATTTGCACGTGTCATCATTGGGTACTGGAAGCGAAGACCAATCTCTTTGACACTTTGGCATGAGCTATGAAACATACTTAAGATTTTATAATTAGGAACGAATGCTAATTCTGTTCTGTTTACTGGGCTAGTTTGAGATATCTCTTTTAAGATACCATGCTCCAAAATAGTAAGATGGTACAATACTTAATACTGAAGGGATCCGGTCCGCGCAGTAATGTTGAAACTTCGAAAGTGCCTGAATCCTGATTATCTCCCTTGGATAGAAACATGCAGTAGTCTACAGTTGTCGAGTGGAGACGTGGAGTCACAACAGTGACATCCTTTCATGTAGCCGACACACCGGCAGACGAAAGGGTGGAGCAGTTCACTTGCTACTGCATGGACTAAAGAAAACTGATTTAAAATTTGACGAAATACATTTTAATTCCGAATTATTTGAACTCGATATGGAAGGTGAAGGTATGGATATTCTCTGTAGTCAATATATAGAATATGCCCCACCGTTTGATCCGCCGACTCTTGTGATGCAACGGCACTACTCGAGAATACTGTATTAATTTGGAGCGTAACTTGGATTTTCGAATTGTGGCCATATTGGATTTTCGATTCGGACCGAAAAAGGCATCTTGCATATCGAGACCCTAAGGGGAACATGTGTACCAAATTTGAGAAAAATCCATGCAGTAGTTCCTGAGAAATGACGATAAAGTTTCATGGGGAAATCCAATATGGTTGCCTGGTGGCCACATTGGATTTTCTAATCGGACCAAAAAGGCATCTTGCACAACTAGACCCCAAGGGGAACCTGTGTACCAAATTTGAGAAAGATCCATGCAGCACTTCCTGAGAAATGTAGCCATATTGGATTTTCGAATCGGACCAGAAAAGGTATCTTGCACAACTAGACCCCAAGGGGAACCTGTGTATCAAATTTGAGAAAGATCCATGCAGTAGTTCCTGAGAAATGACGATAACAAACTTTCATGGGGAAATCCAAGATGGCTGCCTGGTGGCCATATTGGATTTTCGAATCGGACCAAAAAAGGTATCTTGCACAACTAGACCCCCAAGGGGAGCCTCTGTACCAAATTTGAGAAAGATCCATGCAGTACTTCCTGAGAAATGACGATAAAGTTTCATGGGGTAATCCAATATGGCTGCCTGGTGGCCATATTGGATTTTCGAATCGGACCAAAAAAGGTATCTTGCGCAACCAGACCCCAAGGGAAACCTGTGTACCAAATTTGAGAAAGACCCTTGCAGCACTTCCTGAGAAATCGCGATAACAAGGTTTCATGGGGAAATCCAAGATGGCTGCCTTGTGGCCATATTGGATTTTCGATTCGGACGGAAAAAGGTATCTTGCACAACTAGACCCTAAGGGGAACCTGTGTACCAAATTTGAGAAAGACCCATGCAGTACTTCCTGAGAAATCGCGATAACAAGGTTTCATGGGGAAATCCAAGATGGCTGCCTTGTAGCCATATTGGTTTTTCGAATCGGACCAGAAAGGTATCTTGCACAACTAGACCCCAAATTATGTCCTCATTACCGGATTAACTGGGATCCAGGTGGATTCAAACTATTAGGGGTATGGTTCTTTGAAAATCTTGGAAAGCAAATGCAGGAAAATTTCGCAGAAAAAAAGACCAAAATTCAAAAACTGTTAGGACTCTGGTCTAAACGCGACATATCCCCGTTGGGAAAAATAACGGTTATCAAAGTCTTCGTCCTTCCGCTCCTTACTCATCTATTCTCCGTCCTGCCTAACCCACCTGCAGCATTCTTTAAACATATTAACACCATTCTATATAATTTTTTATGGGGCGGGGGTCCAGACAGAGTAAAACGGAAAACTCTGATATGCGATGTAGAGGAGGGAGGACTAATATGATCGATGTCTATACATTTTCTAATTATCTAAAGGTAAAGTGGGTAAAAAATATGACAAGTAACTCTTCTGCCTACCGAGCCATGGTGGAGAAAATTTTAGAACCAACGGGAGAGGATACCTGGAGTTTAGGCCCTGATGGGTTACAGGAACTTATTAGGCATGTAAATAATCCATTTTGGAGCGATGTGTTATCAGCTTGGACGGATTTAGTAAAACAGGAAAGGTTACCAGACACAGACGAATTGCTATATGATTTTAGTCCGTTTTCGGAATGGAAAACAATCGCCCAGTGGCGTGCAAAAGGTGCGTACCAATTAACCGACCTAGTTGGAGAGTACGGTTTGTTTTTAACTTTTGATCAATTCAGACAAAAATATGATGTTGCAAAAAAAGATTTTATTTTATATTATGCCATTATTCACAACATTTCCGCCGAAACGAAAACGAGGCTAAAACAGATTGACGGGGGTAAACTACAACAGCCGGATGGTATGTTAAATAAGATTACTAACCAAAAATCCTTAAAATTTATCTATAAGCATCTATTGAGAAATATAAAAGTGAAACCAGTTGATGCAGAAAATAAATGGGATTTGGAGCTGGGCTTAAATCACCAAGACTGGACCAAAGTATACAAAAACGCATTCGATGTTACCCCACAGTCTAGTTTGCAATTCTTTCAATTCCAAATAACACATAGAATTATTGTTACGAATCAAAAATTAATGCGTTGGGGTAAAGTGGAATCCGATAAATGCAGTTTTTGTGGCCAAGAAACGGAAACAATAATTCATTTGTTCTGGTTCTGTTGTCATAGCCAGAAACTGTGGCAACAGTTTGAAAACTGGCTCCAGATACTCAATATATTTCCCTCTGCATTGTCAATCCAACAGGTCATTCTTAGTGCACCGACGGACGGTGTCCTGTTGAAACATCTTATATTGCTGGTAAAGAAACATATATACAATTGTAGATTCTGGAGGACTCTTCTTGCCTTCGAGAGAGCGAAGCAGTATATATACAAAGTGAGAAATATTGAGAAAAGTTTGTCCAGTAGTGATGAATTAGAAAAGGGCTTCGTTAAGAAATGGAGCCCCCTGGCAAACATATCTGTTTAATTTTATTTATGCATGTCAGTAAACATGAGTGGTGGTAAAACAACAACAGCAGGCAAACGCACCGTGGATATAGAAGTAACAGAAAAGGGTTTCTTGTACCGTTATAGAAAGAGTATTTCGCACTATATATTACCTCTGATAGTGAATTTCCCGCAGGATCCACCATGTTTCGGAATACAAATATATTTGCTCCTCTAAAATTATCTGAAGTACTGACTAATCTGAAGGCTATATTATGAGTCACTTCAACCTCTTCTATCCTCTTGGACTTTTTGTCCGGGAGGATGGAAAGGGGTCGGCGGTGGCCATCGTTTTTCGTACAAATTCTTGTTATCGGCTTTAACCAAGTAAAGGGAGAAGTTTTAAAAAACCTCCTCTATGGACTTTCGTCTTTTTTCGGCCAAAGAGTGGGGAAAACATTTTATGAAAAAAAAAAATATAATAATAAAACCTCCATAGTCAAAATCTCATTCAGCCTAAGTGAACAAATGACCTGATGATACGTTGTGGATCACTGTGGGTATGCTTCAGAAGGTTAATTTTTCTTCTTTTTCACTTGTAGATACGAATCAAACAGTTCATAGTGGTTCTTCTATATTACATTCGCATATTAACGTATCATATAATCGTGTCTACATTATTTATGTTATGTATATGATTTTATGTATCATTAATAGTATTATCCAAAACCCGGTAAGCCCTGGCTATGTGGGCACTGTACGGGTGTCTTTGTAACAAACCATGGCACTGTTTGAATGCTGAATAAATGCCCAGTGGCTTGTCCAGGGCTTACTGGGAAAAAAAAATAGACCCCAAGTCGAACCAGTGTATCAAATTTGAGAAAGATCCATGCAGTAGTTCCTGAGAAATCGCGATAACAAGGTTCCATAGGGAAATCCAATATGGCTGCCTGGTAGCCATATTGGATTTTCGAATCGGACCAAAAAAGGTATCTTGCACAACTAGACTCCAAAAGGAACCTGTGTACCAAATTTGAGAAAGATCCATGCAGTACTTCCTGAGAAATCGCGATAACAAGGTTTCATGGGGAAATCCAAGATGGCTGCCTTGTCGCCATATTGGTTTTTCGAATCGGACCAGAAAGGTATCTTGCACAACTAGATCCCAAGTGGAACCAGTGTATCAAATTTGAGAAAGATCCAAGGAGTAGTTCCTGAAAAATCGCGATAACAAGGTTGCATAGGGAAATACAAGATGGCTGCCTTATGGCCATATTGGATATTCGATTCGGACCGAAAAGGTATCTTGCACAACTAGACCCTAAGAGGAAACTGTGTACCAAATTTGAGAAAGATCCATGCGGTACTTCCTGAGAAATGACGATAACAATGTTTCATGAAGAAATCCAAGATGGCTGCCTGGTGGCCATATTGGATTTTCGAATCGGACCAGAAAAGGTATCTTGCACAACTAGACCCCAGGGGGAATTTGTGTACCAAATTTTGAGAAAGATCCATGCAGTAGTTCCTGAGAAATCGCGATAACAAGGTTTCATTGGGAAATCCAAGATGGCTGCCTGGTGGCCATATTGGATTTTCGAATCGGACCAGAAAAGGTATCTTGCGCAACTAGACCCCCAAGGAGAGCCTGTGTACCAAATTTGAGAAAGATCCATGCAGTACTCCCTGAGAAATGACGATAAAGTTTCTTGGGGAAATCCAAGATGGCTGCCTGGTGGCCATATTGGATTTTCGAATCGGACCAAAAAAGGTATCTTGCACAACTACACCCCAAGGGGAACCTGTGTACCCAATTTGAGAAAGATCCTTGCAGCTCTTCCTGAGAAATCGCGATAACAAGGTTTCATGAGGAAATCCAAGATGGCTGCCTTGTGGCCATATTGGATTTTCGATTCGGACCGAAAAAGGTATCTTGCACAACTGAACCCTAAGGGGAACCTGTGTACCAAATTTGAGAAAGATCCATGCAGTACTTCCTGAGAAATGACGATAAAGTTTCATGGGGAAATCCAATATGGTTGCCTGGTAGCCATATTGGATTTTCGAATCGGACCAAAAAAGGTATCTTGCATAACTATACCCCAAAAGGAACCTGTGTACCAAATTTGAGAAAGATCCATGCAGTACTTCCTGAGAAATCGCGATAACAAGGTTTCATGGGGAAATCCAAGATGGCTGCCTTGTCGCCATATTGGTTTTTCGAATCGGACCAGAAAGGTATCTTGCACAACTAGATCCCAAGTGGAACCAGTGTATCAAATTTGAGAAAGATCCAAGGAGTAGTTCCTGAAAAATCGCGATAACAAGGTTGCATAGGGAAATACAAGATGGCTGCCTTATGGCCATATTGGATATTCGATTCGGACCGAAAAGATATCTTGCACAACTAGACCCTAAGAGGAAACTGTGTACCAAATTTGAGAAAGATCCATGCAGTACTTCCTGAGAAATGACGATAACAATGTTTCATGAAGAAATCCAAGATGGCTGCCTGGTGGCCATATTGGATTTTCGAATCGGACCAGAAAAGGTATCTTGCACAACTAGACCCCAGGGGGAATCTGTGTATCAAATTTTGAGAAAGATCCATGCAGTAGTTCCTGAGAAATCGCGATAACAAGGTTTCATTGGGAAATCCAAGATGGCTGCCTGGTGGCCATATTGGATTTTCGAATCGGACCAGAAAAGGTATCTTGCGCAACTAGACGCCCAAGGAGAGCCTGTGTACCAAATTTGAGAAAGATCCATGCAGTACTCCCTGAGAAATGACGATAAAGTTTCTTGGGGAAATCCAAGATGGCTGCCTGGTGGCCATATTGGATTTTCGAATCGGACCAAAAAAGGTATCTTGCACAACTACACCCCAAGGGGAACCTGTGTACCCAATTTGAGAAAGATCCTTGCAGCTCTTCCTGAGAAATCGCGATAAAAAGGTTTCATGAGGAAATCCAAGATGGCTGCCTTGTGGCCATATTGGATTTTCGATTCGGACCGAAAAAGGTATCTTGCACAACTGAACCCTAAGGGGAACCTGTGTACCAAATTTGAGAAAGATCCATGCAGTACTTCCTGAGAAATGACGATAAAGTTTCATGGGGAAATCCAATATGGTTGCCTGGTAGCCATATTGGATTTTCGAATCGGACCAAAAAGGTATCTTGCACAACTAGACCCCCAAAAGGAACCTGTGTACCAAATTTGAGAAAGATCCATGCAGTACTTCCTGAGAAATCGCGATAACAAGGTTTCATGGGGAAATCCAAGATGGCTGCCTTGTCGCCATATTGGTTTTTCGAATCGGACCAGAAAGGTATCTTGCACAACTAGATCCCAAGAGGAACCAGTGTATCAAACTTGAGAAAGATCCAAGCAGTAGTTCCTGAAAAATCGCGATAACAAGGTTGCATAGGAAAATACAAGATGGCTGCCTTATGGCCATATTGGATATTCGATTCGGACCGAAAAGGTATCTTGCACAACTAGACCCTAAGAGGAACCTGTGCACCAAATTTGAGAAAGATCCATGCAGTACTTCCTGAGAAATGACGATAACAATGTTTCATGGAGAAATCCAAGAAGGCTGCCTGGTGGCCATATTGGATTTTTTTCGAAATGGTAACTTGCACAACTAGACCCCAAGGGGAATCTGTGTACCAAGTTTTGAGAAGGATCCATGCAGTAGTTCCTGAGAAATCGCGATAACAAGGTTTCATTGGGAAATCCAAGATGGCTGCCTGGTGGCCATATTGGATTTTCGAATCGGACCAAAAAATGTATCTTGCCCAACTAGACCCCAAGGGGAACCTGTGTACCAAATTTGAGAAAGATCCATAAAGCGGTTCCTGAGAAATCGCGATAACAAGAATTGTTTACGGACGGACGGACGGTATGACGGACGGACGACGGACGACGGACGGACGACAGACCACGGACGAAAAGCGATTTGAACAGCCCACCATCTGGGGATGGTGGGCTAAAAAGTCAAACTGATTATAAAGTCTGTTCATTTGATTTACTTTGTATATACTTTAACAAAAATTAATGGTTGACTCGGCGTACTTTTTTGTGCCACTGTGCAGCAAAACCAGGAAATAGATGATTGTTCTTGATATCTCTGCTAAAACTCCAGGTTATAGCTGTGGAATGTGACCAAATTCCAGTTATATTCCAAACACAGAGAAAACAAAAATCCTTGTTCCTGTGAGTTTATTCCATCAATCTATCTCCACTTGTGTACTCCGTGCACATATCCCGCGTGCCGTATATCAGTCTACAGTAAGTAAATGGAGTGAAAGCTGAGCCAAATTTTGTCGGAGCAAAATGAGACTGACAGAAATCAGGTTTTGTTGAGTGGGCACGAAATTCGTACAAATACTCGATGGATCTCAAACGTACCAATGTATCTCCCAATCCCCCAAGCCCCACCCCGAACCCGTATGACATAACAGACTCACACATGCACCAACCATCACTATCTCAGATCCATTAAAATCAAAACAAGACGAATCTATCATTTCGTCCGCGACCGAGGATATGTACCTATCCAACGTGTCAGTTGTGCCCTCTGTCGGTCTGCACTCTCGCATCAGACCGGAGTTCATCATTTCCGAAAGTACATTGTTTAGAAATTTGACAGTGGATCTTTGGAGATTTCATAAGCTGTGATTTTTCGGCATTTCTGAGAAATCTGATGTTTCAAATTCCAGGTGTTGATTTGGGCCAATTTGGGGAAAGCATGGTAAAAGGACACATGATCTATGGGGGGGGGGTGAGAATGCTCCCCGTTTATAAGTTGAATGGCATTCGGTAATATCGGTCCCAATGACGGTAAATTAAATTTTCCCTGGTGAACTTCCATCAAGAGTTTCAAAGTTTATTTCCTACAAGGTGATTATTGTCAAACCAAGTGGAATCCGAACTTGCATTCAACAAATTCTCCCTCATCTGCGCCATTTTTTACTATCTTTCGGTTGCATAGTTCAACACAGACTTATTACATCATCGCTCTGAAATATTTGTTTCTAATACCTCTCAAGTCGGTGCTATGAGCCATGTGGTCATGTTATCACGGTTCTTACAACAGCGTTAACTTTCAACATTAGCATATTACTTTTAGAATGACAAAGGATTTGGAATGTTCATTCCATCGCAATAAAGAATTTATTACAGTGGACTTCTTGGTGAAATGTACATAGCTGAACGGTCGCAATGATAGCTAACCTTGGGTAATGTGCTTCACGAGATTGTGTTAGTAAAACGCAACAATCATGCAGTTAAATGCTTCCCTTTCTTAGCGTGTGAGTCTGCAAGTTGCACGAAATGAGGGGATAGACCGTGTTTATCGTATGGAAACTACAGTTGGTGTGGTGTTGTATAGCGATCCGGACAGAAAAGCGGTGTATTATAGATTCCATTTCAGTGTCTGGCCACCTCGCCATGTGAAAAATTGCGTTGAACAACTGTTTGATCAGCCCTTGTTGACTAGAATCATCAACAACGTTAACCGCTTTCGTTTCTAACGTCAATTAAAGATGGGTAATATCTTATATATCCTTACGCCATATACGTGACAAAATGGAGACCTCTTGGAGCAAATATAGGCAAAAAATAATTGATTTATCAGTGCTCATGCAAAATGGTCAATGTGGCTTATAGCTGGCAACAATCAACACAGTTGGGAGCTATGCCAAAATTAGCTTTCGAGATCCAAGGGATTTAGTCCGTGAGCTACCAGGGGGTCACCTCCCCAATACAGAGCGAAACTATGTTTTTTCTGTACTTTAGGACATGTCAAATAAGAAACAACTTGTTAACAGTCGATAAACTGGGACTCACTACCCCTTTAATCAGTTTGAAATTACGCCCTGTGTTAACATGAGATAGGGGTAGGGTTTCAAGAATAGTCTTATCTTTCATAATTATTATCATAATGTTGGTCACATATTATTCAGCATTGATTGCTGCATCAAATATTTACAAGATGCTATTACTATTTGTTGGGTATGACGTCACACAGAGACCATACAGACAACAGTAGGAGTAGTAGCGAAAGCGGGCGTTTTGGGAGTGCTTGAGGGTGTGTTTGAGTGATTGGGGGACCATTCTTGGTCCGAATGCGTCGTGTGATGTGTCAAAGTGAAACCCTCGGTGTGTAGACCACGATTTGAGGGATGTCCACGTCGTCTGTGACGTCATTGGTGAAGTCATCAGTTGGAGTAGTAAGCAAAGTGGGCATCTTGGGGGTGTGAAGGAGGTGTTTGGGGTAGAGGTGGACCATCCTAGGTCCAAGTGGACCGTGTGGGGTGTCATCTTGTAGCTCTCTGCATGTAGACGACGAATGGTATGGTTTTTGTTCAAACTCATATCGTGCTACTCATGCGCAGTTAGGCAGTAGTAACGAAATATGTCATTTTGGGCGTGGCCAATGACATGTTTGGGCAATCAGGGTACCCATGTTTGGCCCAAATGGACCAGTTGGGGTATCCTAGTGAAGCTTTCGTGGGATAGAATCAGACTGGCGTGTTTTTTATTGGAAGTGGCG